>JAWWEP010044873.1:0-11891 GCA_035582995.1 Sycophila quercilanae | reverse complement strand
GGGTATTCTCAGTTGCCTATTCCTCCATATGCTCAATTTTTTATTTCTACAAACTTGCAGTATACATAGATGAACAATACCGATATTGGCAAGATAAAAGATTTTTTTTATTTCGAATTTTCACAATATCGTTTATACTAATTTAAATTATCTACTGACCGTAAACTATATCCGGGGTTTTATCGCCGTAATTGGCGAAATGTAACATTTTTTTTATTTCAAGTTTTCACAATTTCCGTGATTATAATTTGCAATCTTCTACTTCCCATAAACTATCCGGTGTTTTAACTCCGTAATTTATCCAAGTGAATACGTGACGTCTGCCGTCGTCGTATTTCCGTTCGCTATCGGCAAATAAAAATTCCCCGTGAATAGCATTTCTCAAGTGAACATTATCTCCATTCAGTTCAAAAGTCCATCTGCCCTGCGTAACCTTGCTACCTGGAACCCAAGTGTACACGCTTCTCCTGGACTCGTCGTACACGTGCTTATAATTAGCAGCATACAAGTACTCGTTATGAGCAAGATTTTTAATCAGATAAATATCTCCTTCAGGCTCGGCGACCCAAACACCTTGAGTAACTTGGCTACCATCTACCCAGGTGAATACCCTACGTCTTTCCCCGTCAGCCTTGTAGGCATCGCCAGCAGCGTATAAGTATTCATTGCGTGCGATATTCTTTATGCACACTCGGGAGGAGAACGCCAGATTCTTCAAAGACGTTGGTAAAGAATCCCTCAGATTCTCGGCCATAATTTTCGCTTGCAAATTAATATTTGGATAATTTGGCATTTGCATAAGATTTTTTAAGCCGAAAGCAATGTTAATGATGGTTTTGTCGTTGGTACGGCTTCTTTCGTTCAGCTCGTTGAATACGGCTGCAAATCCATATATGCTCTGCCCTATGTAAGTATGACTATCAAAATTTTTCACCAACTCGGAAGCATCTATTGAATCGATGCTCTCCTTGGTTACCTGTTTAATGGCTTCGTTGAACAGGCGATATTGACTCGAGTGAATTCTGTTGCACAATTCGAAAACTGACTGGTAATTCTTGTTGCTCAATGCATCTTTCATCTTACGCACTAAAACACCTTTGAGTACATTTTTTATTTTGTTTTCTAAAGCTTCGGCCTCCTCCTGCAATGCGTGGGATGTCTGTTTTTGTTTAATGACTTCCGTCTCCAATTTTTCGATTAGTTTGATCAGTTTCAAGGGATCGTCGTGATTGTTGTACTCCATCTCGTAATTAATCGCTTTGTAAACTCGAAACGACGTCTCGATATTTCTAATACTATCGCCGAACTGTAATAACAAGTCAAAGTTACCGGCATTGTTATTGTAAATCTCGTGAACGATGTAGTTGATTTTGTTTATATCTTGAAGATTGGGAATCTTTTGATAGGCAGAAACAAAATTGCGACTCTTTACGTCTTCTATTATCTCAGCTGGCAATGTTCTTTGATTGGCCGATCTTTCAGACTCGTCGATGCGTTCCTTAATCTGCCCGAGTTCCGTCCTGAAATTAGCTACTGTGCTTGTTAAATCATCGACGAAGCTTGTTATATTTCCTATTTGAATGGTGAATTGCCGGTTCTTGTTGTCGACGAGCTTTTCCAACGTTTCTATCGCATCTTGCAATGCGTTCAGTCCCGCTTTCGAAGTGTCAGTTATCGACGACGAACCTTTCATTCGCTGTATGTCTTCCTTCATCTTCTTTATTTCGTTTTCGAGCATCGTAAATTTGCTGCTGGAAGAAGGACGATTGAAGGTACCTCCTCCGGTAGTAGGGGCTTTTTGTAAATTGTCGGAGAGGGTAGTAATGTGACTCCTTAAGTTATCAATTTCTTTGTTGAGTGCATCGCTCGTATCAGCTTGCCTTGCTTTTCTCACCAGTATCGGTACATTTTCCCGACTGCCAGAATCAATATCAAACGATCGAAATATTGAAATGTTTTCGTCAACTTCTGATGTATCAGTCTCATTTAGCACCGACGCAACTTTCTCTCCGGAGTTTAGAAAATTTTTACTAGACGTGGTCATAGCATTTGTTGAAATTATGCAAAATGCTATCAATAATGCGCTTTTCATTATTGATTTGCTTGTCGACATTTTCATGGTTCTTTTATCACTTTTTCACTTTCTCATAATATGTGGAATTTGGTCGTTATAAGCTGAAGAATAAAAATCATTTACAATTAGTTTGAGAAAGAATAATGGTTTAGTGTTAATATTAAAAATGATGTAAGAATTTCTCATTTTAATTGTTCAATATTATTTACCTTATAATAATGACTCCCTGCGATCAGTAACTCTCAAGAATACGAATTTCGATTAATATATGAGCTGCACTTTCAACGTTCACTTTACTAAAGAATATAATTTTCCTCGTCAAATTTTCTTGCATTTATACTTCATTATAATTTTTTACCGTAATTCTTGAGAAGGTCACATTAATCGTTGATAAGATACGCATCGAGTTGGTCGATACGAGATTTGCTTACAATTAATTTGTATTCAACGTGATTGCATTTTCCTTCTGGTAATTTATGTCATTATGAAAAATAGCTTTTCCTTGTGATAGCCATTTACGTAATAATTTAATAAACATTTAATGTTGAAAATTTGACTTTTTTTCTTGTTTAGTCGAAACTAATATAAGGAAAATTAAGGTAAAAATAATAATTATTATTACAAATCTCTATTGGTAGAGATTATTTTTATTCATGAATTTGAGTTCCTGGAAACTCTATCATAATGTCACTTGCTGATACATAGTTTTTTAATATTTCATGAAAAAGTTGGATACTTTATTTATTTATTTTTTTTTCAAATTATTTTTATCAGTTTATTTAAATAAACTGATAAAAATAATTTAATATATATTTAATTAGGTATATATTCCAAATTAGGCATATATTTCAAGAAGCTGCGTGCGTTAAGCATACTATAATCATTAAGAATGTCCAAAGATCCGCGGTCTACTTTGTATTTTAAAGCAACTGCCTCTTGCTTTAATGCTTCGGATGTTGTCGTTTTATTTATAACTTCCCTCTCCAAACTGTCGGCTAATCTATCCATTTTTTTTGAAATTGATGGATACAACAACAAGATGTCAGGATGGCTAATCGTTTTGATAATTTTGTAGTCGTTCTCCAGCTCTTTACTCAACGCTTTGTAAACTCGAAAAGGCATTTCGTCATTTTTAATGGCATCACCGAGTACTAATAACGTCTCAAAGTAACTCTCGCTTTTGTTATAAACTTCGTGGACTATGTAGTCGATCTTGTTCAAGTCTTCGAGTTTCTGAATATTTTGGATCGCAGAGCATATATTACTACTTAGTAAGTCGTCCACAATCTCGTACGGCAATAGTCTTTTGCGCAATCTTTCCAACTCGTCAGTGCGCTCCTTAATCTGTGTGAGTTCCGTACTGAAATCGCCCATTGTGCCTATTAAATGTTCTACGACGCTTTCTAGATTTTCCATGTGACCAGTTAATTGTCGGCTCTTGTCGTCAAAAAGTTTTTGCAATGTTTCCACCGCCTTTTCCAAAGTGTTCAGTTTGAATTTGGAAGTGTCGGATATCGTTGATGAACTTTTCATTCGTTCTATATCCTCCTGCATCTTCTTTATTTCATTTTCCAGTATCATAATTTTGCCTGTAGAAGAATGGTTGAAGGAACCTTGTTCGGTAGCAGAAGCTCTAAATTGTATAGTGTCAGAAAGGTTGGTAATGTGTCTTGTTAGCTTTTCAATTTCATTATTGAGTGCATCACTGGTACTGGCTCTTACTTTCCGTATTAATATCGCTCCTTTTTCCTGGCTGTCTAAATCAATATCAAAGTAGTCGGAAAACATAATTGAAATGTTTCGATATCCTTTAACCTTTGTGTCAGTCCCATTTAACAGCAACGTCACTTCCTCTGCGGAGTTTCGCAAATTCATAGCTTTTATTAAAGTTATGTAAACAATTATTAATAATGACGTTTTCATGATCGATCTGCTTCTTAATATTTCCATTATCTTGAAGTTTTATATACAATTTTGTCGAAGAAATTTTTAGTCTGTTAAAAATTATATAATTATTTAATTAACCGATTCGCATTGCTTGAACGCCAAGATATAGTTAATCTAATTATTTTAATTGTTGTTAAGTCTGAAAACGCAACAGAAATGTTACCAATTATGGTTGAAGAGAGAAGCTCGTTCCGTGTTTGTTTCACTAATTACAACTGTAACTTAACTAAACCAATTTTCTTGCATTTATATACTATCTTGGTTTCTTTTAATATCGGATCATTCGATTTTTTTTACAAAAGTGGAATTGGTCGTTGCGTTTGTTGATAAGACATTGATAAGACACTTGTATTTATAAGATACTATGTATGTTTGCTCTTACTTTATATTATGTATTAACACTGCTTAAATAAGTGTAAGATGTGCGAACCATTCCTTAAATGTTATAACATAAATATAATAAAATTGTTTCTATTCATGTTATTTTCTACACTCTAAAGATTTAAGGTATAAATACCTACCTATAAATACAATTTTCCTGCAACTTTTTATTTATTGCTCTCAAGAGGAGAAGATTTACCGTGAAATGATTACTGTGCATTATTAATAAGGAAACTGAATTTCTTTTTTCAATATAGTTTCCGCGTAGAAAAATTTTACTTTCTTACATAAAATTCGCTAATTTCGAAGGTCAAGATCAGTACATCAGTGACGTTTCTGCATATTTCTCCGAATTAAAATTAAAATTAAATGCACATTTTAAATTAATGTAAAAGTTCATTAAATAAGCATTAAATTCAATAAATAAGCAAAGGCTTATTTATTTAGTTATTTATTTATTTATTTATTTTGCTTCCTACCTATGAAGCTTTGTAATAGTAAAATTTTGTGTTATTCTAAAACGTGTTATAAATGCGTTTTGATAATTGTTGATAAAAAAATCTTAGTTTTGAAAATTTTTCGGTCGGATGTATGTGCACGTATTTATGCGCTTAGATCTCAGCTTGTAGTAAATGGATTTGAATCTGTTATGGCTCAATTTTTTGTTTCTTTTATATCAGTTGAAGAAAGAAATTCGTTTTTTGTTTGTCTTTTTTTAATGATTTTTACATTTTTTAATTAAGTTTTTTCAAGTTTTTTGCAATTTCTCTTTCTTTTCTTTTTTTTTTAGAATAGTTTTCGTCGTTTTTATGTTTTTATTAATTTTATAATTCAGCAAATAAATGTTGAAACACTTTCAAAAAAATCGTGGGGATAGAGTTCTATGAGTTCTTATACATAGTGTTGTAGGAAACTACCTGCTAATGAATTGGCAGAGGTTTTTATTGATACTTTGATTATTTATTTTATCAAATGTTAAATATAAATATATATACATTGTCTTTAACAATAATACCTTGCAGATTTGCAAAAAGAATTAATTGCAGCATCGACTTATATAAACGCAGAATCTACAAATATTTACAGCTTATAGTCAACAGTACAAAATAAATGTAACATCAATTGAAATGAAAGTAATTAACGACAGGTACGATCTTACAGAAATAAACGATTTAACGTCTTCGCGCGACTACAATTGTTTCAAACTCGAACTTATTATTATCTATGATTTATCTGTAGTTATTATATTAATCTTGCGTAGTATTCGAGACGCATAACAAATATACACTTACAATCTACATTATGTCGCTTACCCTAAAACGAACGAAAAATTCGAAACGTATGTACAGTAAAAAAAAAAGAACTCTCTTTAAACGCAACCCTGTTCGATCCACAGACACTTCCTCAATTTCGATTTCCTCTTGTTTTTCCGACTTTTAATGAACTGCTCGAGCAAGGCATCGTTGTTCAGCGGCACCTCGTGCTCTGGCTCCTCCAGCAGATCCTCCAGCGACAGATCCACGGACTTGCTCTTCGCAAACATTGACAGATCCTCCTCGTTCTTCGTCTCAGCGGGCAGCGTCTTGTCGAGCTCGTCGTCGTCGTCGGTCTTCTCCGGCTCCTCGGTACACGGCAGGTCCATAAAATCGACCGACTTCCTCGATCTCTCCTCCAGATTGACCTGAAAGCTGAAGTCCGAGGGCCGGAAGTTGTCGAGGAAATCGACGGACTTCCTGTTGCGCGGCTCGTTGGCCCCGTCGGACTCGTGTCCGCGCGTGAAATCAAAGTCGTAGCACCGCTCGCTGGACTCCTCCGCCCAGGAACTCCTGCTGCGGCTGAACAGGCCCGAGCTGGCTCGCCGCATCTTCGACATCTTCGACAGGGTGTTCTTCACCAGATTCGTGCCGATGCTGCGCTTCTTGCCGGCGCTGCTGGGCTCCATGCGCCGGTACTGGTCCATGATCTTCTCCTCGAGCTTCTCCTTGTGCCGGGTCAGGTTGTTCATCTGCTCGCGTATCTTACGGTCCTCGGCGTGGTACTGCGCCCGGTCCTCCATCATCTGGTTGACGAGGGAGCTGTTCTGCTGCAGTAGCTGGCTCGAGTGCTCCAGCAGGTAGCGCTTCTCCTTGGCCAGGTCGGCGCAGCGCAGCCGCAACTGCTCGATCTGGCCGTCGCACTCGGTGATGCGTGCGTCCCTGTTGGCGAGCTCCTGGCCGAGTTCGGCCAGGCGCTGGACAAGGCGCTGGTGCTCGCGGTACAGTCGGCTGAAGTCGTCGCGCAGTTGGGCGTCCTCGACCTCCTGGTTGGAGGGCGGCGAGCGGCGCACTACGGTCTGCGAGCGTCGGGCCTCCTCGAGGCAGCGCTCGAGCGCCTGGGCCCGCTCGACGGCGGCGCGCTTCTCCGTCTCGAGCTCGTCCACGCGGACGCGGAGCTCGAGGTGCAGGCGGCGCAGACGGTGCCGCTCGCGGGCGAGTTCGCTGCTGCGACGCTCAGAGGGGTCGGAGGGGCGCACGGGGCTGCGGAGGGGCTGGTCGGCGCGGACGGAGTCCAGGGTGGTGGAGAGCCGGCGGTTCTCGCGCTCGAGCTCGCCGAGCTTGGAGTCATTGCCGTGGAAGGAGGACTCTTTCAGGGAGTCGACGAGGGAGGACAGGCGATGGTTCTCCAGCTCGAGCTTTAACGCACGGGAGTGCGCGCTGTTGCTCAGTTGCTCCGACAGGCTGCTGTTCATGAAGGACGAGTCTTGGGGCTCCATCGACAAACTGGTATCCAGGGCTTCCTTCGCTGATACTTTTAGCAGGCTCTCTAAAATTTCGAGAAACACATTGTTAGTGAAAATGTAATGTTTCTTTTTTTTTAATCTAGCCAATAAAGACAATTTATTGTTCATTTATAAAATAAAAAAGATGGTAGATTAATTAATAGATTTGTATATGTTATACGGTTGAAATTTTGAATTTTATCTTTATCATTTGACTATATTAACGTGTGCATTTATCAAATTTGATGTTATTATAACTGTCTTAAAACTTCTTACTTCTAAATCTGATTTTAAATCTTACGAATTCATTTTAATCAAGTAAATGAACGAAACAGAAGACTCGCGCTGTTAACTGAATAAATGCATAATTAAATAATTAAATACCTAAGATATAAATAAATAAATAAGCATAGATAAATAGACAAATAAATAGAAAGAAAGCGATATCACTTACTTAATTCAACGTTCTCGTTGAAAAGCTCGTGCTGACGCTTGCGAGCCTTCTCGTTCTCTAGCTCGAGCTCCTCCTTCCTCAGCTGAAGCTCTTCGAGCTGTTTCTTGAGATCGGGCATGCTCGAGGCCATGTTCCTGAAGTCGGCCAGCTTCGCCTCGAGATTATTGTTGTTCTCGACGAGCAGCTGATTGTTCTCGATCAGCAGCTGATTCATCTCCTGGAACTCGTTCAGCTGACCCTTGAGATACTCCGCGCCGGCCAATTTATCCTTGTAGCGCGCGATCTCTTGCTCCAGCTGGTCGGCCTTCTCCGCGCGCTCCGACGCCGCGTCCAGCTCGTCCCTGTACAGCTCGACGCTGTGCGCCTGCAGTACTGTAATTAATCAACAATTCGCTTTATTAGATTTTTTTTTTCAATTTTACTTCTTTTATTATAATTTTGTTAAGGAAACGTGCTGTTCAATGAGGTAAATTCTTTCGTGAGTTTTTTAAAAAATTCGGTGACTTATGTTGCTCATTGTATAATATATATCTATTGTTTATAGAAGTATCAGCAGTATGTATATTTCAAATCTTATATGTAAGTAAATTTATAACGGTCTATTTCCAAAATTTCTATAATAAAGTTCGTGAAGAGTGGATAAAGTGTTTAACAATGCGCACTTGTTCAAAACGATATACAAGTCAACAAAGTAGGAGACAATTTTTTAGATACATCACAATGTTTGTTAACGAGTAAGTATTAACATGAAAAATATTGACAAACTAAAAGAGAAGCCACATCTTTCAAATTTTTCTTATTACTGAATAATTTTGGATCGCGAAAATGTAATAATATATAGATAAAAAAAATGAAGTGACGACAGATCGACGCTCTGTGTCTGTAATTCGCTTTATCATTATTTCTTTTAACATTTTATTACGGAAACATGCAGTTTAATAAACACCAGTTCAGGTATCAGCAATAAGTATACTTATCTTTAATCTATTTTAAAAAATTTATTATTAATACTTATATTAACATATAAATATTAACATATAAAGTGTATTATTAATACTCATATTAACATATAAGTATTAATAATACACAAATTCAATTGTCATGAAAAATTTTGACTAACAAGTAGAGTACCAATCCTTTGGGTCACAAATTTGGATGAAACTTTTGAATTTGTTTTATAGTACCGAATAATGAAAGAAACCTCTTTTAATTTGATTTGATAATTTGAGGTCTTTGTTTAAAAGACACACTTAAAAACATTTGCATTGCTCATATGGACAATGCTAAAAATATCGTATGTGTATATTAGCAATGTCTATGCGAAACAAAAACCTGCCTATGAGAACAAACTAAAGGTGACTCGTGTCATTATCTGGATCTAAAAAACCATTTTCAAAGTTTCATCCAAATCCATGACCAGGTAGGTTGGCACACCCTCCTAGTAAAACTAAAAAATACCACATTTTACTAATTCTCCAACCGTCAATTTTCTTTTGAGCACGAAAATATCTAATATAAAATAAAAACAAATCAAATAAAGTGAGCACTTACCCAAGGCCTCGTTCTCCTTCTGAATCTTGGCGGCGTTCTCCCTGCACTGGCGCAGCTCCTCGCGGCACTCGTGCAGCTCCTCTATGGCCTTCTTCAGCTCGTCGCGCTGCCGGCGCATCTTAGTCCTGCAGTCGGCGAGCTCGGCGTCCCGGCGCCGCGGCGCCAGTCGCTCCACGACCTGCCGCACCTCCTCCTCGTCCTCGTCCGCGAGACCAAGGCTCGAGTCCTCGCTCGCCAGCAGGCGCAGCTGCTCCAGGTACCTGCTGCGCTCGCGGTAAGCGCGTCTCACGTGCTCGAGCGCCGCCACCGCCTCGACCTCCATCTCCTTCATTGGCCCGCTCAGCATGTCCGGGCTCAGCACGATGTTCGGCACGTGCACCACCTGTTCGCAAATCGTTCGATTACAGTTTAGTTGGCTTATTGGGTCTTATCGCGTTGTTGCGCTCGTGCAAAGTTGAAGAGGATTTTTTTTTTAATTTTTATTTAGGTATTTGTTTGTTTATTTAACAGGTTCACGGCTAAGCGTAAAAAACGCGTTCTTGCGTAAACGCGGTAGAGTGTAATTTTAAAAAATTTTATATTACATCATTCGGATCATGATACCTTACATGTGTATGTGATTCTGCAACAGAATGTACATAAAATTTTCGTGGATCATATAATATGATCCATGTAGTCCTGTAAGAATATTATTTTCTTGCAGGGCTACATGTATCATATATGAAAATTAAAATTTAAATAGTTAAACCCAATTCGGAGCACGAAACTGTTTCAGACTTTTCATCGTCAACTATTATTGGCGTTGAAGATTCATAAAATAAAAAACAACGATTAATTGCTATTTCGCTTGGAAATTCGATTTAATCAAAAAAGGAAACGTGGATCATATATCATCCACGTAGCCGTGAACCTGTTGAAGGTTTCTACGGAATTTGTATAGAGAGAGAGGAGATATGCAATCTGGAAATGAGTTACAGATAATTTTAAACTAACACACTGATATAATCTTAAAGTTTTTAAATGGTCCAATAGAACTAGTATGGATGTTACACTACTAGGCATTTGCCATTTGAAAATATATTTCTATCTTTTTGTAATTGATCGAATTTTTATGCAATAATCAAACTATAATTTTTTAGTTTATGCTGAAGAGGATTTTTTTTTTATATTTCTGTTGTTCTTATAATTGATAAATTTTTCATGCAATAATAACTTTAGTTTAATTTATGCTGATTTAGTAAAGATGTGAGTTGGATGTGTTGAAAAAGGTTAAAAAGAAAACTTTACTAATATTAGACAAATTTCGATTATACAATTTTTAACAATGTACTGATATTTGGACACTTTACACAAAAATTATGCATAAACGGTGTCTTTATGAATTAAGCATACAACGCGTAAAATTATTTATTGTAATTGTTATCCTTCAAAAGGTTGTAAAATCATATTTTCGGTTAAGTTACAATTATTGAGAGATACAATGTAACTTCACCGAAAATATATAGTCACTAATAGTCATAAATTAAAGAAAGAAAACTGTAATTTCCCTTGTAAAAAAAAGATGATTCCGTAATGAATGTGTATCAACATTTGAATGCAGAAAAAAAGCCCATCGATTTATGATCAATATTCATAACAATCTAATTAATAATAATTCCTACACAAATCAACCAGACAATTGAAATAAACCTCTCAAACTAATAAAAACATATTTATATAAAATCAAAAGAAAAAAGAAACGCACAGTGCAACATAAATTTCCCTGCGTCAGCGTACAACACTGTTACCTGAAAAGACAAGCACCGTATTTATACCCCCGACACATTTGCCGAAAATTCCCAGAGGTAAATAAGCATAAAGTATAAAGTACCCAGCAGGCTAAGTGCCGGGCTCCACGAGCTTTTAAGACCTCATCAATAAAGGGGAGGAGAGGGTCGGATCCATGTCCCGGCGAAGGCGAGGAAAGGGGCCGCACATAAAAGCCGGGCATGATGAGCCGGTAAACGAGCGCAAATTCGAGTAGGTGGACGCTCGGGGGGGCATCGTAAAAGGGGCGCTTACCTGCTTGATGCACTCGGCGATGGCCTGCTGTGTGGCCACGTCGAGGCTCTTGATGCGCTCGATAAAGTCCTCGTTGTGGGGACACTGCACGGCGCAGCCCAGCAGCAGGCACAGCAGCAGCTCGGCGTCGAGCACGTGGAGGCGGGGCTCGCGGGCGAGCCGCGCGACCTGCGGACTTCTCAGCACCACGTCGCCCCGCTCCTCGTAAAAGTGGCGCAGATTTGTGAGGACTGCGCGCAGGTTGCGCGCCCGATGACGGGGCTCCTCCAGGCTGGCCGACACCTCCTCGTCCACTGGCTCCAGACCCCTGAAATGAGACAACGATGTTATTAACGTTATCTTTTGTACGATCATTTATTTACTATATTATTGCACCGAGAGAAAAGTTTAGTAGCAGTTAATAAAAAGGCATCTAACCGTTGCTAAATTTATACTGCTATAAAGGACCAATTAAGGAGGCTCGGTGGGTTAAACCTTTTTGTGTAGAATCTCTTTAAAAAAATTCAGAGTATAGTCTATAGTATTATTCATAGGTGTGCAAAAATTTAGGCCCAGTTATCGAACAAAAAAAGAAAATAAAAATTATTGAAGTTACGACTTTTAACACGGGAGGTATAGGCCGCACATTAAAATTATCTACTTAGACTTGGTTATTTGAATATTGG
>JAWWEP010044862.1:0-11893 GCA_035582995.1 Sycophila quercilanae | reverse complement strand
GTTGGGTTATTGGGTCAACTGTCTGTTGAGTTAACTGACTGTTGGGTTATTGGGTTAACTCGATTAACCCAGGGTGAGCCCGAACTCTCATAGCTTATCTACTATTTATTTTAATTTTTAATAATCAGATTTTGTTATACTTGTTTTAAATACATAATATGTGATATTAACACATTCAAAAAGTTCTTTTAGTGCTCATGGCCTCTTGTATTGCGCACCCACTAATATCTTATATTTTTACTTTGTCATTTAGTTGCTATACCTTTTCCTAGCCAATTGGTGTATTACTCAGTATTTTGTTAAGCTAAAAGTACTTTTCTTGCGTAGTACTACAGACTTAACGTATTACTTTTTGGAGATATAGAGAATTACTAATTATTAGATACATTTTGTGTAAAATATTAATAATTATATATAGAAAAGTGAATCAGAATGTTTCGAGCATTCGTATTCTCTGGAACTATTGTTTGGAATTCTAATCCGTTAAGTCTATAACAAAGTAGCTAAAGAATATAATCCTAAAGTTTGAAGAAGATTGAATGGTCAGAAGCTGCAAAATCCCGTGGCAAGTAAATGACAAAGTAAAAATATAAGATATTCATGGGTGCGTAATACAAGAGGCCATGAGCAATAAAGGAACTTTTTGAATGTGTTGTTAATATCAAATATTATGTATATAAAACAAATATAAAAAGATTTCGTTATTAAAAATTTAAAATCAAATTTTTACAGTTAATAAATAAGAAATTGTTTTTTAGTGAAATAAACTCAGGCTGGCCCCCTTAATTAACGTATTTTGTATATAATGGATTATTAATTGCTTTAGAATATTTTACATCGAGTGCTTACATTTAAATAAACATTTAAATAACAATAGTATATTATAGCACGGTTGCGGAAGATGATTATTTAAGTCGCACGAGCTGAATAATCACTTACGCACCAGTACTATACGATATTTTATAGCCGAAAATTGGCATGAAAGTTGCCATTTTGAGGTTAGAGTGCTCTAAAATTTCTTTTTGCATAAACGAGTCGGGTTTCATTAAAAATCGGATAATATGATCTTGAGATATTCCACTTCAACACGCACACACACACACTCGCGCGCGCGCGCGCGGACAGACACAACCTCACACCCACACACATCCACACACATCATACAGACATTTTCGAAAAACATAAAATTATTCAAAAACACTCGAAATGAATTTCTAAAATGTTTTTAGAGAATCTTTTTTTAAAAGGTTATAGCAAAAAAATAAAATAACGATTAAAAATTTTTTAATTGCTTTTTTAGAATGATATTTTGGATAATGTATCTGTAAATTTCAATAATAATATTTGAATAAAGTGCGTCAAAAGTATCTCTGGAATATCCCTAGGAATGTACATGACGCTTCGCGCGTACACTTTTTTATATCGTATTTTTGAGGTTACATTTTCAAATTTAGCGCCATTTAACTGGATATGCCCGTGCGCCAATCAAATCGCGTTTTAAAATACTTCACAATCTCTTGCCATACTTATTTTAAGAGAGGATGAGTAAGTAATAGCAGTAATTTCTAACCTCCAAATTTTCCAGTGCTTGCTTGTTATTCTCTAAGTATTTTATAAACTAAAATTAATAAAAATTCAGTAAAAGTTATCGCCACTTATACTAACAATATTGTAATAATATTATTAATTAATTAAATTTTAATATGCAAAAAGAATTTTGTGAAGATATAAATTCATTTTTATGAACTCATTATTGATATGGTCTAAATAAACTGTTAGAAAACTACTCTTAATTTTGCTGTATGCTAATTTAAACCATTTGCCATAATTAATTCATCTATAAAATTTTTAAATCATTTGCAATAATTAGTTTACCTTATTTTAAGGAAAATGTACCATTTTATTATAAAAAAAAACATTAAAAAATGTTTAGCCTCTTATTTTATTTTTTTGCTATATCTTTTTAAATTGTTTAAATTTACGCATAACATTTTTTACTCATAAATGTTCAGAGTACCATGTAAAATAAGAAAATTGAATAAAAAATATCTATTATTTCAATATTTAAAGGTGGTGGGCCGCCTTAAGGTAGTACTGTCGATGCATAGGTAGTCAAATGAGAAAATTTTCTCGCTTATTTCATGAAAAAAAAAACATCAAAACTTCGAAAGGTGACATATACGTCACACCGTTTAACAAAGAGTTATGCACTTGCTGATTTAAGTCACACAGTGCTATAAACAATAATTTCATCCAAAGTAAAAAATTTATCTTGTTCATGAATTTGCTGCACTCAATTAATTGTAAATCATAACTTACGCTGAATAAATAAACGGAAATAAAACTTACACTCTAGATTTTGTTTTACCGATAACAAAATTTTTTCGTGTCTTCTATGAGTCCATTTGCTTACTTTTTGTTTTCAATAATCGTCACATAAATACAATTTGTACACTTTTCGAGTTGGACTCATTTTTTTTTGTTAATAACTGTTTATAACTGGAATGCAATTAAATCTAAAAAAAATATAGAACAAAAAATATTTTTATCTTGTTTTTTTATTATTTTACCAAAAGCACGTGATCCCATAACAAAAAATAACGGAAGGTAAGAGAAAGAGTAAAAACACAAGAGAGTAGATGTTACGCGTTTCATGCATGTGCATCCCTCACATGAAGTACTATTTCACACTATAAAGAATATTTCATAAAATAAGAAAAGTTCGATAGTATTGAAGGGCGGGCCAACTTAGAATTGTGTAGATGAGGCTCGGGGGCTTCGGAGATTCGACCCGAAGTTCGCAACATCACAACATAATATGGTATCGCTATGAAAGAAAAAGCTCGAGAAAATCGCAATAATATTATAAAATGTGTTAATCTTAGTTGCGCATTGAACTGTGAAATGAGCTGTGAACTGAGCTCAGAACTGACAAGGAGGTGACCAGGGTTACGGGTTCTGGATTATGTACAAACTTTGTAGAACTATTCTTTGGTACAAAAAAATGAATACTTGTCCGGAATTTTATTGAATGGAGCCTAGTGACCAAATTAGAGGACTTTTTTTTAAAATATAGGGGAAATGTACGTTTATGATAATGTTAAATACTGGGAATCTAAAAGTCGTACATATACGTGTAAAAATTTAAAATAAAGTACAATGCAAAAGCTAAAATTTGAGACTTATTTTAGATTAATATATCTTTATTTGACCAAAAGTTATAAATAATTGAAAATAAATTAAAAAATCACTTATTTTGATAAAACGTTCATTTGGAACCAATGAAGATATTTTAAGCTAACAAGTCTAAAATTGTAGCTTTTTCATTGTACTTTATTTGGAATTTTGACGTGTTTGTACGATTTTTAGATTCCCAGTATCGATATTTAATATTATCGTTCAATGTAATTTTCCCCTAAATAGCCGCCTAATTTTGTTACAAGGTTTTATTAAATAAATTTCCGAGATACGTATTCTCCTTGTGAACTTATAAGTGAGCTGCGAAATGAGGTAATAATATTTGCTACAATAAATCTGAGCTGAGAACTGAGCTATGAAGTTTGTAGCTCAGTTCTGAGATAACTTTTTATGCAGAGTAAGAGCTCTGCATTCTCAAAGTAGGATAGCAGTCATTGCAAAAGTAAACGATAGCAAAATTCTGTTTGTAGAGCAGCACGTATATTTAAAGATTGCGGAGTTCCGATGGCGATAGTACTATCACACGATTTTATGGTACGCTGCTCTACCACTGTTCGTACTGCTGCTCCACCAATGTTATCTTCGTGCAGAATGAGTGATAGGTCCTAGGTTAAATGTGTGCAGATGTTAAACATTATGCAGGCACAGTTAAAGTCACCATAAGCTTTTAGCGGTGCTAGAGTTTATACGTACGCGAAGGTCAGAGCGGTCATAGCATATGTGAATTTATACCTGCTCGAATCAGTTTGACGATGGATATTAGCTAATAAGCGATATTTTGATTCTAGCATAGCAAAATTTTATTATTGCACGAGTAGTGGCAATTTTAATTTCTTCCGGATACCAATCTCGGGATTGTAGTGGAAAGCGATGAAAATTCCAAAGTTCTAATGAAGAGAAAAACATTTTTTGCTTAGTAGGCCGAAGTGCCCACTTTCGCCCACGGCCCCCGATTATACAGGGCTCATTTCGGCCTCGCTAGACAAAAAAATAATAGTATTCACATCTCAGGAGTAAATAAAGATATTCTTTACTTTTATCCTCCTCCAGGAAATCTTGCAGGACGTCCTGCAGTTTTATCCGAGGTTTCCTGCAGGTCCCTTGCAGGACCATCCTCTACGGAATTTCGCGATTTTTCCTGCAGGAAATCCTGTAGTTATTTCTATAGGACAATCCTGCAGGAATTTTTTTACATTAACAATTAAAAATTATAAATTATAAATCATAAATAATAATAAAATTGATAAAAAAATCATGTTTCAAGCTTCTTGTGATTAACAATGACATTTTCCCCGCTTATGCGCTTACGCGGAGAAAATTTCATTTGTTTTTTTTTAATAAAAATAACATTCTTCCTATTAAATATTAAAATTAAAAATTTATAAATTTAAAAAAATCCTACAGAGCCATCCTGCAGGAATACCTGCATGATTTCCTGCAAGGAAAGTCGCGAAATTCCGTGCAGGATAGTCGTGTAGGAAGCCTGCAGGAAACCCACATAAACCTGCAGGATTTCATGTAGGGTTTCCTACAGGATTTTTTGATAAGGGTATTCCCTAGGTGTGGAATATACTATTAAGTGAGCAGATGATCGCTTAGTTGAATTGAATGCTTGATGTGATTACTTCGTACATAACAGTTGGAGTTAGGTTGTGCTATAAGTCAGATAATCACCGCTTATTGTTAGTGAGGCAATCTTAACTGTAATACTCTTATAATGTGGAATTTAATGGCAGAGTCTAGAGCCGTCGCTTTTTTTATCACATTTTGGAGAAATTAGCGATCAACATCAATGTTGATATACAGATTGGTAGTAGGATCGTTCGTTGAAGCTGGATGTCATGCAGTGTCATTTAGTAACTTGAGTGCTTGAGGGCAACCGCGGAGAGACCGCAGTTTGAAGAGCGGTTAGTGGTATGCACTGTTTTGTCTGTAAACTGCGAGTTTTACCCTGGTAGAAAATTGAGAAGATTATGGGCAGAATTCTGGACAACTTATGTCAAATGTGCAGAAAGTGGGCATTATATGGGCAGAATCTATTCAACATTGTTTTTATATACTCGAAGAGGAGTTTGTGGTTATGTATTAAGTATATATAGGTAAGGATAATAAAGCTTACCTATATATACTTGGGAGAGAGAGCGAGAGAGAGAGAGAGAGAGAGAGAGAGAGAGGCGACTGACGACTGGCGTCATGTACTGTATTATGACTATATGTAGTTTCTAAACGTATACTGAGTCATTTTTCGTATGATACTTCCAGTATACTGTACTATAAGTTTTTTTGTTTAAACAATCATATTTTTCTTTTCTTTTTTTTTAAATAATTGACTGGTATAACAGAACGTTAAAATAACTTCGATTATTGAGTTCTCGAATTTAAGGTTACCCTTTAGAGGGTCGGAATGACGCCATATGACGTCATGGGTTGAGTTGAGTTGCCAACATTTGACATCGGATTGGCTCTAGCTTAGAGACCTCAGAACACTTTTCTATAAAGATAAGAAACCAACTAATTTTTAAAAATCCCGGCCCTCTAAAGGTTAAAAGCCAAATGATGTGAAATGCTGACGAACATAATGTGGGCATATTCTGACGAACTCGGGCAGATTATGGCAACATATTATACCCAAAAGTCTGATCATAAGTTAGCTACCGGCATACACCCGGCCATAATTTATGGTCAATTTTCTACCAGGGTAGTGATAAATATTTTCTGGGCAATGGCCGTGTGAAGGCGCTTGCCGCGTTTGCACGCTGGGAACATGGGTATATATACGAATCTGTTGTTTGTCTGACCAATTGCGACAGTGATGGAAGATGGATTTACGCAGGTAGCCATTTGGCGATACACGCCACAGGATATTGAATATTTCTTCATCAATTAGTGTGCATTGCAACAATGAATGTGATAGTTTCATATATTACAGAGCATTACATGTGAGCATCGCCCCAGTAAACCACATATCATAAACGGATTCAACATTTAGAACAAACTGACAGCAAATTGCAAAATGTTGTACAATTTGCGGTCAGCTTTTTCTAAATCTGAGTCTGTCTATGATATTTGGTTTACTGGAGTGCTAAACTTTGAAAAGTGTTTATACTGACTACGCATGCTTCAGAAACCGCCACGGAAATGAAACAAAAGATAGGGAAAGGTAACTCGCGAAGCTATAGAAACCGGGAGGGAAATCATTTAGAGAACCGCATTTATGATCTTGAATTATAGAAAACAGCAAAATTTCAACATTCATGTACGACATTGCACATTACACTACATGCAGTCAAACTAATTCCCAAAATCGTAATAAGGTTAAAGTAGCACTTTTGTTAGGAAACGTCTTTTGAATTCGAATGTCACAAAAGAACAAAAGTTCACATTTAGGGCGTATTATATAATTCATACGAGGTGAAACTGATACTTGTAATCATTACACAGCCCAATATAACAGTTTTAACTATAACGAACATTTTTATAATTTTCAATAATTCAAATTCTCAATTTTTATTTTCTTTTTCAACTATTTCATTTACGTTCATATGAGCGTAGGTATCACTTTGACCCCACATGTACTATCTAACCCTAAACCTATAACCTCGCTTTTTCTTGTAATTTGAAATCGAAAACGACATTTCATAAAAGTATCGTGCTTGAATGTAGAATATTTGTTTTGATCGATTGGGAATACGACTCTTGCCGTCACACAGTAAATTACAGTCAAGATATGGTGGCGAAGTCTAGGGCAACAATGTAGAAACTCAATTTTTTACATATAATAGTAAAATACAACGCGCTTCGCGCGTCTCCTTCCTTTCTTCGTATTTTTGAGGTTAGATTTTTTAATTTAGCGCCATTTAACATGATATGCGCATGCGCCAATCAAATCGCATTTTAAAATGCTTCATAACATCTGGCCATCACTTTTTAAGAGAGGATTGTTATATAGTGGACAAAAATTGATTATTGCTACTTTTTGTAAAGTTATCAAGGTTTAATAATTTAATATGAAATTTTGCAACACTAGGAATCAAGTGCGCGAAGTGTGCGACTACACTTCTCTCTTGGATAAATAATGTAAAAATGTAAATCTTGAAAGCGTCATTATATGCTCTTTAATTTATATAAATAATATTCTCTAATAAAAGACGTAATTAAGTATTATACTAAGGTATTAACACATTGAAATGTATTCAATTTTTTGAGGTTAGAAAATAAATCAGAAACTATATTCATTTTTTTTAAAAACTTATTCAAAAAGATTTCATATTAATCAGAAAGCTTAATATTTATTTAATGAATCTTTGGAATTTGGAACCAACGAAAATTCCTTTATTATTTAAATTTAAATGCAAAATTACTAAGCAAATTGTTTAATTTTAGCGCCATTATAGTTATGTGGGTTACTAAATTTTCGGACCAATGACGTTTACATATTAAATGCTTTACCGCAAAGGCCATCACTTGTTTAAGATAGGAATAATACTACTACCGAAAGATATAGAAACAGAAATAAATCAATTCAAAACTATTTTATCATCACAGTATTGAAAATTTTAATTTATAAAACTTTTCATAACCTTAAAAACACTTTCAAATTTTCTAGTGATCTTTCAACAATCAAAGGATACTTGTGTCCAAAACTTGGGAATAATCAAGCACTTCGTGCAAAAGTTACTAAAATGTTCAAATTTTCAAAAAGCACTAAAATAGCTATAACATTAAAATTAATCGAAAAAATACTTGAAATTTTCAAACCGGCTCACGATAAATGATTTTGCGCAAAATTTCGGAATAATCCACACTGCGTCGTTTGCAAGTTGAAAAGGGGAACGACATACGCACGTCATACGTATATACATACATACAGACTTTCTTTTAAGTACTTTTTGCTCTTTCTGAACCTAAATAAGTACCTTTACATCACAATCTGAAGATCGAAAAACTTTGGAAATACAAGGCTTTCTATATGAGAAAGCAAAAAGTACCAATTTATTTTTTTGCTGTTACATAACAAATATGTATGAAAAATTTTGTTTCTATATTATTTTACATATTTTTTTTATCACTTATGAACAGTTTTTATCGATTTTAGCAGTAATTGTTTAAAAAATAAATAAAATTCACTATTTTCCCTATGTAGTTTATGTTATGGGCCTGGACTTCGCCGACATCTTGAGACTGTGACGTCACGAATTGTATTACTAATAATTCCAGATAAAAATGAGATTTTCATAAAAAAAAAAAAAAATTTTATTGTAATGTTAGTTGAAAAGCAACTAGTATTATATGGAGCGAAAGCACTTATAAAAAACAGCATAAATGATATAGCAGAATACTATGTTTAGATATAAATAAATAATTACAAGTCATACTAGTAATAAGTACTGGATACAAATAGTTTTTTTACCCAGAGCGCTTTAAATTCGTACTGTACTTCTTTCGATCAGAAGTAGCAGTCCGCGCTTTGCGCTCGTGGCAGAAAATACATAATATATATTGCAGTTATTATTATAATTAATGTAAATAATAATAAATTAAATGTCTCACCTTCTCACAGATCTGTCTCAATTTAGAATTTAACATATCAGTTGTGTTATTTAATAAATTAACGTCAATTTTGTTTGCCGACGTTGAACCCTTATCAATTTCTGATTCAGTCAGTTCCGAAGCTGATTGTAAAATGCTTTTTGGAGGAACACTCGCTCTACTTGTTTTAATTCTAGCATTCAAACTATCGATGTTATCTGAAATATATTGTCATGTTTTATACAATATTGACTCGCATGAAATGGGACACAAAAAGTTCTGATTACTCTACAAAATTTGAAATTTATATGAATAAATTATTTTACCATATTAGCAAAATTCAACGCGCTTCGCGAGACCACTTTTTTCAACCGTGTTTAAAATGTTTGAGGTAAGATTTTTAAATTCAGTGTCATTTAACCGGATGTACCCATGCGCCAATCAAATCGCGTTTTAAAATACTTCCAAAAAGATAAAAAAAAAAAAAATTTTTCCCACTCCTGTAAAGTTTTTTGTTCGAGCGAATTTCTTTATTTACGAAGTGATAATGTTGGTTATCCTTAGATTTGTTATTAGTTATCCAAAACTTTCTTAAGGAGGCTTCGGCGCTTGATGTCGTATTTACTGAAGTACATCACTGAAGTTTATCTGTGCTTATTTTAAATATAATTGCTTATACTTCAAAAACAGAAAAACTACTAGAAGAAAAAATAAAAATTGATTAATTTCACAGAGGTGCCTCGCATGGACGTGACATCCTCGTGCTATCAAAGTATTTACTTGTAAAACAATAAAAACGCTGAAGCGACTATATGCGTCTTTCTTTCCGCGTAGTTGCTATGAGAAACGTTACTCAAATACTGTACTTTTAAATCCAATTTTCTCTGAATATAATTCGTCAATCCTATATTTTTTGTGATTCTAGCAACTTCCTCGAAATGAAAAGTGTAATATATTTTTGACTCAGCGAGATTCATTCATTTGCTTTTGAGTACTGATTGATTTTACCTGGTGTTCCCGTAAGGCGCTCTACACGTAAAAAGGAACAGATATAAAGTACAAGAAATGGCATTGTTTGTATATCTATATATATTATGAACAACAAAGAAAAGGCACTTGTTCCTTCTTCTTCCTGACATATATAGATATACAAACAGTGCAATTTCTTGTGCTTTATATCTGTTCCTTTTTATGTGCAGAGTACATGTAAAATTACAAATTTTTCAGCAGATTTTTTTTACAAAAGACATAGTGAACCATGGTATTCTTTCGGAAATGAATCGGGCACAATTTATTTACAATATCTTAAAGATTCAAAAAATTCTATCATTTTGCTTGCAGACGCCGAAGCCACCTTACAACAATAATATTATTGCGTATATATTACCTTCGAAAAATACTATGGTTGCATCAACGGACTGTCCGTTAATTAAAACTTTATATTTTTTTAATTTATCCACACAATTAACATCCACTCGTGGTATATCTGTTTCATTCACTATTTCAAATGATCCATTATCTAATTTGACGTAAAAATACATAATGGTCCCTTTAATTACATTAATAATTGCTGTTTCTGAAAAAATAGTAATCGGTATGAAAAATTTAAAAATAATATAAGCTCGAAAAGCCACATACATACTAAAAGCACTATGTCATCATAATTGTACAATCAATAATAAAAAGTAATTCTTAATCATGGTAAAAATGATTACATTAAAAATAGGCAGCAACTCCTATTGTAGGGATGATGAGAGTGTAAAATTAAACTTGGCTCCTCGAGATCATTAAAATCTATTCTTAATACTTGTTGGACGGAGCGTTCGAGTCTTATTTTATAATAAAAAAAAAAAAAAAATAATCAAAGTACGGTAAAAAAAAATAATTGCAAGAAAAAGTATAAATTTTCTTATTCCAAAACCCTAACTCTCCTATACAATCTGATAGGTAGAATGAAAGCTGAAGGTAGTCGCACGACAACTGAATGAAACTTGTATAAAAAATTTGGGAACTATTGTCCGTTTCATTTAGAACTTTTCAAAAATTTCTAAATTTTCTAAAAACACTAAATGATTTCTAAGATCGTAACTATTTAATAAAATACTTAATGAAGTCCTATCAAACCATCCATACGACCCAAATGAGCTACTCTATAAAATATTATAATCCTAAATAAAATCCCATAAATTATTATAAAAACTCATGAAACCCTATAAAATATTATAAAATGTCATATAACATTATAAAATATAAATCTTAATAAAATCATTTTATAGAGTTTTATATTATTTTATAATATTTCATTGGGTTTTATAGGATTTGATTTACTTTTACATAAACAATCCTAACTCTCCAGTCCAATCTGATGGGTAAAATCAAAATTGAAGGTAGTCGCACGACAACTGAATGAAACTTGTATAAAAATTTTGGGAACTATTGTCCGCTTCATTTAGAACTTTTCCAAAATTTCTAAATTTTCTAAAAACACTAAACGAGTTCTAAGATCGTAACTATTTAATAAAATACTTAATGAAGTCCTATCAAATCATCCATATGACCCAAATATGAGTTATTCTACAAAATATTATAATCCTAAATAAAATCCTATAAATTATTATAAAAACTCATAAAACCCTATAAAATATTATAAAATATCTTATAACATTATAAAATATAAATCTTAATAAAATCATTTTTATAGAGTTTTGTAGTATTTTATAGTATTTTATAATATTTCATTGGTTTTTATAGGATTTGATTTACTTTTACATTGTGACGAGGCGTGAGACGCGGCGGCTTGTATTTCGGCCCATCGGCCCTCGCGGTTATGCAAGTTAATTATACTCATAATTTGTTGTAAGTAAGCCCCATAACCGCCGTGCTCGTCGCACGTCAGTAGGAAGGGTGGCACTATCGGGGGAACGGCGCGCGCTGAGTAGTTCGCGCGCTGGGTAGTTCCCCCCGAAAGTGGTACCGCGGAACGAAGGAGTGGGGGGAACTGCCCGCGGTATAGCGTATACGCGCGCCACGGTAGTACTACCGCGGAACGAAGGAGTGGGGGAACAGCCCGCGGTACAGTGGACAACGGTCACTGTAGTAGCACCGCGGGAATAAAGTTATGGGGGGAATCGCCTGCGGTATAGAGGCCAAGTGCCTCGGCGACGCT
>JAWWEP010044851.1:0-11894 GCA_035582995.1 Sycophila quercilanae | reverse complement strand
TATTATTATATTAAATATAAGCTACTTATACCACCTTGCATCTAGGTGATTCTATAGTTATGAAACGCACTGTATAAGACTTTTCCAAACTTTAAACATTTTTTATCAAAATAATTATAATCATTTTTTTTTATGTATTAAGACTTTTAGTAGACTTTAGTAGACTTTTAGTTTGTATTAAGTATGTATTAAGACTTTTTAGTCTGTTGAATTGAACTATTGTCAAATAAAAAAATAATTATTCTTTTGCCGAGCACGACTCGTGATAAACCGCGGGTGTATCCATTTGTATTTCAATCTAATTACTTTTTATTTAATAAATGTAGTTTTAACTGCACGAATAAAACTTTTTATTCTCCTATATCCATATAAATAATAATTCAAACAGCAAACAACATTCATAAATCTTTTTAATTCGTGACAATCTAAAAGGTTTGATATCTATATAAATATAAGTGCCTTACTTTATGATAATTATAAAGAACACCCACAATAATTTATATCGACACTCATCAATAAACAAAAACAAACAAAAAAACACATACAATATAAACAGATTTCATTAATAGCACAAGACGTCAACATTTTTCGAAGACAAGCGCCTTAGAAAATCCAGGCTATATGCACCGGCAGCTCATTACACATTATACCTTCATTTCGGCCGCGGTAGTCTGAGAGCCGATTACCGAACAGGTCGATCGAGCCAACGATACGGGCGCCAGCGATGCATTCGGCAAATGCGGCGGCGCACAATTTATCTGCATTGCACAATCGTCGCCGATGCCACGGCGGTGCAATCGTAGCGGCGCATCCCATAGGCATTCTCATTACCATTAAAATTTTCGTCAAAGCCCGCCTCGAATCGAACGACAAAATAATCGACCGACCTGGACTCTGCACTACGCTCTCCTGTATATTTATATATACATATACATATATATACACACACGGAACGAGATTTACGGCGATGCGGGCAACGGCTTTTAATTGCCAGTCGCTCGCGCGCGCTTTTATTTAAACGATCGGCGATTCGTTCGTCATTGTCGCGCTTCGGCCGCCCTGGTAATTAGGGGGGCTGAAAACTTCGAGGAGAAGCAGCGTTCACTTTCACGTGCCGTAGTGTATGCATGTTGCGTCGGTGATGTAAAAAAAAAAAAAATAGAGAAAAGAGCGGCGAGATGAGAGTCGTGATTGTCTCGGGTAGTACTTATATACGTTCGCCGCTCGTTTCCGCGTCGCGAATTTTTTCATCGAAAATTCAACGATTGCAGAGCGCGATTTTTGAACGAAGCTTGCGGGGAAAAAGAGACACAGAGATCGGGCCAGCGAGAGCGATAGTGAAAGCACGACCGCCTCCGCGACGGGAGACCTTTGACTTATTCAAATGGAGCCCGCGAATCTCACCCCTACCTCGACGACCTCGTCGAAGTGCATCTCGCAAACTGGCGCGAAGACTCCTATACACGTAATTATTGTTGCAGCGTAAGGATATTTGTTTTGAGCTCGCTAGCGTCCTTCCATTCCTCCAATCTTTTTTTTTTTTTTAAAAAACTTTAATCTTACCGAGTAAAAATTTCTTTCTTATACTTTTGTATTATAAAGAGTTTTCACGTAAAATGCAAAATGAAACGGTAAGAAAGACCAGAAGAGTATCAGAAGTATAAAGAGAAAAAGTCTCTGATACAAACTGCAATGGCCAATTTTAATGTACTCCATAAACCAACGTTACTGGAATTATTATAATAATTTTTTGTAAAATTTACTATAATTTTTTTTTTTGAAACTTATCTGTAGCTCTTGTAGAGTTTAAAAGAAACTAATGTAATTTTGCTAATAATGTCAGTCTACAAGAACATTAAAATGGTCTATTGCAATTTTTATTTTAGAAAATTTGCTAGAATTTTGAACAATCATTGTCTCCTACTGAGTGGTCTGATTGTGCAATGTATTATTTTTATTTAAACTAATTCATGACGATGCAGAAGAATTAGTTGTTTTTTAATATATCATTTTAAAGTTTACCTCTTGCACTGTAAGTTTCATTGTTGAGGAGGGCAGGAGTGACATAAGCATTTATTGGTGCTAAATCAAAATATCAATTTAATTAATTTTCATCAAATTTCTCAAACTGTGACGTAAAGTTTATATCAATTACATTGACTGTCTATACAGTATACCGCCGCATATCGCGTACCGTGCAAAAAAAGTTTTCAAATCTCCCACCTTAAATAATTTCTACGTTGTCGCTCAGTTCAATGTTTAGGATAATTAATTAACGCTCATTATAGAAAATTCACTTCGATTCAACGATTAAAAGAATTTTCATGCATAATCCGTAATTATTTTTACTTTTGTCACTATGAGAATTATGTAATGCCATTTACTTTACAGAATAATTTATTACTCATAGCAATTAAAAAATCGCGCTTGTCACTGCAAACTAATATGCTGTTTCGCGGAAAACGTCAAATTCTTTGATGGTCTTCAAACTATCATTAAGTTTTTCGTTCCATTAAGCAAAAATAAAGAAAAAGACATTTTTTAAATGCGCATAAATATTAACAATTCAACATATATTCAAGTACATTTGATAAATATCAGTAAATTTTTTCAAGTATTATTATGGTTTAAGAATTAACTATAATAATATGTGGAAAAAGTATAATTTTGCGTAATTCATATTTACTTTCTCTTATTGAGTCTTATTCTCTTAGAATGTCTTAAATACATTTTTTTTAAATTTAGTATATAAAAGATTAGAAAAAAATACAATTTGTAAGAAAACAAATTCAAAAAAATGAATAATATGAGTACAATATTCGTCTAAGTTGTTTGATGAAAACACTTTTAATTATATGTACACTTTTAAATTAAGTACTGGACAGATTATTTTTTTTAATTACCTAATATTTTACTTTATTTTAGTCGGATCTGTAAGCAAGTAAAATGATGTTGATTTATTTATTAGTTTCGAAGCAACGAGTGCAAAGGAGATGCAAAGAATGAAAAAATCATTCTTGTACTTGAATAGTCTAATATCATTATAATTACATTTGGCGTTTATTTCATAGCGCGATGCTAATCAATTTTTTCAAATAACGAAAAGATGTGGAAATTACTTGATTGTAAACGAGAAACATTTAAATTATCATGTTGTAGAATTAAAATAATAAAATTTAATTATCTCAGCGTGAAATTATTCTGAACCTGCTATAGCGGGAATTAATGACAACTTTTTTTCTTCGACGAAAATCACGAATGTAAATATATCAATGGAGATGAAAAATAGTGATTTCTACACGACCACGAAAAATTATCAACGTTTTCCCGTATGAATGCAACGATGTAAACTATAGAAATTGCGAAATTGGCTGAAAAATAAAATTGAAAGATATTTCAGTTACTTCATGTTCTAAACGATTAAATGCCTGCTGATAAAACGCTTTTCCTAATCTTGAGAGTTAAAAGATCGTGGAAAGCCAAGGTAAACTGGTAATTGCATTTGTTAATAAACTTTGTTAATAAAAGACTATAAATTTAACCTCACGCTCGTGCATTCGATGTGTTTAACTGATATCTGTGCATTAAAAAACAAAATAAATAAATAATCGTAAAAGTAATTTAACGTTTGTATAAATTTTAAATTGTCAAAGCAAAATATCAATGGAATAAAGAATATAACATATATATTATATTTGACCTCAATAAAATAGTAAAGGGAATTTACAAAAGGTCTACTAATAGAACAGTTTTTTTATATACACTTACATGGGCCTCTACAAATGGGTCAACATTTTTTTATACACCAAATAGTTTTTAAATCTTCAATTAATGACGGTATATAAACTCTAATCATTTTGCCTCATTTGAGCCTCGGAGAAACCCTCCTTTCTTCACATTAACAATTAGAAATGTACGTTTCGCACGTATACGTAGGCGCTCAAATATCGCGTATTTAATTGTTTACTCAGATAACATCAAAAAAAGGATCACAGATCTCGACCTGTCACACCGCACACCAACAAAAACCGAATCATTTATCACGCTCAGGCTCAATTCCGGATACGAACGGGATTCCTAGAGCATCGCGTCGCAAGAAGAAAGTATAAAAATTGCGCAAATCGAGCGCGAGAGGACTCAATAGGCGAGAGGCTAGTAGGGGGAAAAAGGGGCAATGAATCGGCGAAAAAATGGCCGAGTCGATCGCGAGGCGCGACGGCGATCCTGCATCGCGCACAATGACAGATAACCGCACGGGGACGCGCAGATAGCAATCTCGAACGTGAAGTCTCATTGACGCGCGACGAACGCCGAGGGCGAACTGGGACTTTATAATCGAGCGCGAATAAACAGGCAACGATGCGGTGCGCAGATTGCGATCGCATGCGTGTGCCCGAAAGAAAGTCGCGAACGTACACCGCGTGTCTGAAAAATCATGCTTGCACAATCTAAGGTCATTTAGAAAATTCCTGGGTGAGTCGCGCGGTCACATGGATGGGACTCGCGGAATTCACACTCCTGGAATGTGTATTATGATCTTGTATCAAGAAAGGTCTTTTAGCTGGTGTATGGCAAGTAGAATTAAATTGTAATTTACAGCGTCAAAAAAAAAAAAATGTTGAATGAAAAAAAGAACACATTGAAAGCATCATCAACGCTAATAGGATGGATCGGGACTTTTGACATGTTTAGGGGAGCTTACAATCATAATTCTGATTTTATGAAGTCAATTCAAGCAGAATTTCTTATTATTTTATAATATGTTATATGCCAATTTTACCAAAAATTCTAATTTTTTGTAGGTGTAAGATCCTCTTTAAAAGAAAAAGCAGTCTTGCAAAAATAAAGCATTATTTATCGTTTTGTTTTAATATTGATATAAAAGTGATCTAATATTGCTCCAAAGCAAGAAGTAGACATCTTTTGATGCCAACGACGAAGGCCGATTTTGAATCAATATTGCATCTATAATTTGATCAAATGTTCTTTTTTCGACTTATAAAGTATCACTTGATCTAAAGAAGATCAAATTTTAATTATCTTATGATTTTTACAAATAATTGTAAAAAAGATATAAATCTTTTTTCTCAAAACTTAATCTTAAAAATTTCGAAAAATTTGAAAAATAAACTCTCAACATTTGAAAATGTATAAAATTCACTTAAAAAATGTGAATTATAGAGCCGTATTTTATTTGAAAAGTCGTTCAATATGCAAACGACTTTACAAACACATTATGTCACGATTCTAATTTTCAGATTTAGAAGGAATTTTGAGCAAATCAGAATCAATTAAAAAACAAAAAAAAAAGATACAAAAAACCTAACAAAAAAAGATAATAAAAACTCATCAAATTTTCAAGGTCTTTCAAAATATACCCCTACATAATTTTCCCGCAGAATATTCATGAACATTCAGTTTATTCCTCCAGCAGCGCACAAATACCAAATTAACAATCGCCCGGCGTCATATCAATCGACACGTGTCCAATTATGCAGCTCCGTGTCGATGACTCCATCCATAATAGTCTCGAGCAAACATCAGTAGCCGGACTCTCCTACTCTCGCAGCTTTTACACTAATTCACCTCCTTTATACACAGAAGATCTTTTATCCCCTCTTTACTCTCATCGATCCAGTGCCGGTCGACCGTTCCCCGCAAAAAAAAAGGAGAGCGCCGCAGTCACGTGCTTTATCCTCCCCGCGACGTCGATCAATCTGCCGATCGGCGCGAGCGATAAAGTCGCGCTCGGCCTCTACGTCCCCGCTGCATTCCCGCCTTTTGTCAGCTGCACGTCGCGCGACAGTAAGAAGCGACCGGTGCACTTTTCGTATTTACCTATAGTATATTAACGTCGCCGGCCTTGGGGCGAGCAGCGTGAAAGTTTCGAGCGCCATAGGCTTTTCGCTCAATCGCTATTATTTATGGGCTCGCGCGCGGGTCGTATACGCAAAAGCCGAAGAGGCCGTAAGGGAGAGGCTGATCGCTTACACGCTCCTCTCGGGATCTTCATTAATCATTGGAAAAAACGGCCGCTATAAAGATCGGCGCGACGGAGACGAACTTTTTTCGCGGGTTGACTGAATTAGAAGAGGCCACAAGTTTCGTTTGACGGCAGGGAGTCACTATATCGAGCCCCGCGGCTATATTATGCTATTAAAATAATTAAACGTTAAATCGACGTTAAATTCACAATGGATGGCTTCGGCTCGTATCAATAGCTTTGCGATATTAGCCTTGTCTAAATTCGCGCGCGCGCACGTCGAATGAAAACTTGCCGATCCGATAATCGTCCATAAAATTATTTTATTGTAAAAATGCGAGTGTTAGTTTTTATGCGAAATAATAATTTTCTCCTTCAAGTATAAAATAATAATATGCGCGTTAAAACAATCTCCCGCGGTTCATCCAATGCAATCGCGAACAATTTTCTCGGTTAACGAAATTGCATTATTCAGAAAACGCGTATAAAACGTTATTTTAATAAAATCATTATCGATATAAAGTGTCAAATTACATTTAAAAAAACACTATTGTACGTTATTTCTTTCTTTTCGTAATTGGACGAGCGAACCTTGATAGCTTCGATGATGAGATCTAAAAGGAGGCACTCTGCACAACTGCCGGTGCTCACAAATTAATGGCATTCTTAAGAATCTTTTAATCGCTCTAAATGCAATCCCTTCTACAAAAGGACAAAAAATTTGATGAAAAAAAAAAATTAAGAGCCAAGTGAAACAACTGTTTTTCCGAGCAAAAATAACTAATGACTGATGAATTAACCTACTTCAAAAGCGGCCAATCATTTTTAACCACCCCGCAGTTAAAACATCGCAGCGAAAAAAAAATGCACATAACGGGTCCATAGAAATCGACGTTTTACCTCGTTCATTAGATAATATAAAGGATATACGAGCATCTTGCAAAAATATTAATATACGCGTGGATGAGGCAACGCGACTCCCGATGGAGCCTAAAACGCGGCACATTTCACAAGTTCCACGGAGTCCATCCGCAAATTTATTCGGGATTTGATTTTTCGCGCTCTGATGACACTCTTGGGCAACCTCCTAATGGCATAATGTCGCGGAAGGCTCGCCAATATTTGCGTCCAAGTATAATAATCCAAGACGCGTCTTCTGCACCGCGTCGATTGATCATCCGTGCGACTAGTCTCCTTCGTATTGTCGCGACCAAACAGAGAATGGATGAACGCAGCTCCTTTCGACTCGCCGCGTGCAGATCTCTATCGCCTCGGACTTTTTTTTCGTAATTTTCCAGCTTATCGCAACCTAAGAAACGTGTACATGCATCCGAATGTCTACTGGCATTTATTCCGCATCAAAAGATTATCAAGTGTTGCGGCAATTTGTTCGACGACGCGGAGGTGTTTCTTGTAATTGTGTTCAAATGGGTACAATTTTCTAAAGCGATTTATTCGCTTGGCTGAGCTTGATATAACAATATTTTTTATTCCGGGGTTAGTTGAATTTGGAATATGGAAAGAAGTGTGGGTGACACATTGTATGGATCTAGGATAAGAGAGAAGAAAAAAGCTTCTTTGTAAATTATTATTTGTGATAAAATTGTTAAGATTAATATTGGTTTACTATCGGTTTCACGTAGTTTTATGATATATTGCTCGAAAATAGGTCCGCTTTTGATTTTATTGTTGAATAAATATTGGATCTATATATATCAACGCGTTCTTCTCTTTTCATTACTTAGAAAGGGAGTATTTTATCTTAAAATAAAAAATTATCATTTGATCATTTTCAGGCTTTTTAAAGTTAATTTTCAAAGGAATATCAATAGTGTCGCAACTCGTTCGACGATGCAATGCTGACTCTTATAATTGTTTTCGATTCCGGGCAATTTACTGAGGTCTTTTTATTATATCTTGAAAAATTGTGCGAGCTTTAATGAGCTGCATTTAATAACGATATTATGGTATTGTAAGGTATTTATTTTATTCTTGTAAAAGGCATTCGAACAATACTTATTTGACGATTGTTGAGTAGAAGAATCGTGATCGTCATGAGACATCTGAATGTTGGAAATGCCGTTTGCTAACTCGGTTAAGCTTTTTATGGCGTTTATAATCGTTAACTGCATTCTTTCACAAAAGTATATATGTTTTTCTATAATATTAATTTTTTTTATTAATAATTATGGAGTTTCTATATAAAAATAGATACTCCTACGAGTCTATACCATTAGATTAAAATTTCTCAATGAAATTGCTTGCTTCCTTTTATATAGATAGATTTATATGTTCTAATGAGAAAGGCATAATGGGCCAATCCTTTAATATTCTGTTTCATTTTTTATGAAAAGTACTTGATATAAGTTTCATGTTCACGTTAAAAAATAATGCAGTTAAAAAAAAAACATTTTTATTGAATCACCAAAATCGCAAATGTTTTTTAGAAAAACATGAAAAACCTTTTCTTTCAATATGCATTATTTTTTAATGAAATTTATACGAAAGTAGTTTTCACAGAAAATGAAATCTATGACAATTTTTACTTGATTCACTTCACCAAGTTGCTCGCGACGTCCCCTAATTAATAAAAAAGTAAACGATCTGCATTTCTATTTTTTTTTTTTTAATATATACTGGTCTTATATACTCAGAATGAAACAGTGAGCATTTAGAAAAATTTTGCATAAATTTGAAATAAAATAGTTCTATGGATTTTCTCCCATCAAGTATAACTACAAAAGTTGCGAATGGACAGTCGCACGATCGAAGGTCAATAGGCACCGCAGGTCTAGCGATTCTACCTAGCCCGCGGAAAAAAAAGACGAACCCAAAATTGAGAAAGGAAAAAATGCAAAACAGATGGGCGTGTATGTCTTTCAAACATAAATTTTATTAGGTATGTTAAAAAAAGAATCTTCGGTAGTAGGAGTCGCTACGGTTCGGTATAAAATAGTCCGTGGACTAACGATTCGGCACATTCAGTTCTCAACTTCTCTTCGATTCCGAACTCCTCAGTTCCAAAACCTCAAATCAAACATGAAGACGGTACGTTGAATTTACTCAAATTTAACTTGATTTATATTCATTAAAATTTTGTTCGCAAGTTCGCTAAACATAATTCAATTACACTGCGCTTTGCAGCAACTTCATAACAAAAAAGAAAACTTAAAAATTAATCACTATTGTATAAGGTACACTCGACGGACTTTAATTCGATTACTTCCGTTTTTCTGTCTATTCTTATTTATGTAGTTGAATTGGTTCCGCCACAAGATCAAGTAATATCATTGGCTGAAAAACTATAAGACAACGGAACGGAAGTAACCGAATTAAAGTCCGTCGAGTGCACATAAAACTGTTCTTGAATTCCAGAAAAAAAAAAATAATTTCTCGCGTCAATTACAAGCGAAATCCGTTGCAAAATTATACACCAAGTGAAAGAAACCGATACTTAAAATCAACTTCTTACAATCGTCACTTAAATTTTCAACGGTTAAACATTTATCCTAACAAGTAATAATTGTTAATTGTTTAAGTAAAATAATTTGTAATTTTTCAATACAGATCATTGCTTTCGCCGCCCTCCTGACCGTCGCGGCTGCTGGTCTTCTCCCGCCCAAGAACGATCAAGTCGTCGTCCTCAAAGAGAACCTCCACAACAACATCGGTGTTGACGGATACCAATACTCCTACGAACTGTCCGACGGATCGAGGCGCGAGGAATCCGCCCAGGTCGAGACCCGAGGAGCCGAGGATGCCGTTATCCGCGTCCAGGGATCCTTCAGCTTCGTAGCCGCTGACGGACAGACCTACACCGTCAACTACGTCGCCGACGAGACCGGATTCCACCCCGAAGGCGCCCACTTGCCCGTTGCTCCCCAAGTTTAGATTTAGTTAATTTAATAAATTTCTTTACAAAAAATATCTGTAGTACAGTGATTGGTTTCCTAATTCTCTCCTTTACCTATTATTTATATCAAAACGATGTAATTTATTTAGCTTTTTGGTTGATTTAATTTTTGTCATCATTGAAATGAATAGGCAACTGGAGATTTGTCTTAGAAATTAAGTAATCCTATTTTATCACTACAACTTAAGAAAATAATAGTTTAAAAAAATTATTTTTACAAGAATCTCACTTTTTGAAGTTTATTTTTGAAATCTTTTTATTTATTAAAGTATATCTTCTGCAAAAACTTTTAATATAATATAGAAACAAATTATAGAATTGTCAAAACTTTAAAATAACTTTATAATTATTTTCTCTTTATCGTGTAATTTCAGTGCTTATTACAACTCTTTACCACTTATCAAGTATATCTACTGCAAACTTATTTATTAAAGCACGTTATTGCAGCTTAAACGGATTCTACTATCGCGCACTAATCTATATACCTTTATGCATATGGGCTATATATCACTTTGTGATTCATGAGATTATTTCAAGATAGAAGTTACTACAAAAGGTGCTATGCCTTGAGTCAATTTATCTATTATACATCAACTTATCAAGAATAAAGATATAATTTATATAAGTATTCACTTTACTGGAGTATTTACAAATACTAAACATTAGTGGTCAATAAATGTCAGGATTGATATAACTAAGTCTTATTCATGAACTGTAATAGACCAATAGGAAATATTAATTTAATAAATTATTGTTTACTCATGAATTAAAAACATAATGCAATTAATTATTGTGCAATGTGAATAAGCGACCAGTTCTTCATTAATGCAAATAAGTGAGATATATTTTTAGAAAACATAAAAAAACTTTTTAATATTTGTTAAATATACACATGACGATCGTAGCTTAGAATTATTTCTATTCAGAAAGATATTCTATAGTCTATTCATAATTTTTGTACTGACGTAAATTCGCATAAATTTTTTCTAACACAAAAAAAAAAAATTTTTAAAATCATTATAATTGCAAACTAGCTTTAAAAAGTAATAAAACCAAAAAATAACTATAAGAATTTTAATCAGAAAAGATAATCTTCCATCATCCAAGCTCCCTAAAATGAATTTACACATTACGGGAAAAATACATTCCGCAAGGCAGCCGCGAACAAAGTCGCGAACGTTTCGCTAATCGCACCCCATCGTTTTCGACTTTTAGCATCTCGCGGAAGGCATGAAGCGTTGCGCGATAAACATCGCCGTCACTCCAAATAACCGAGGTATCAGGTGTTGCGCGCTCGCCCGTAGCCGAGCGAGATACCTCAAACGAGCCGCGGCGATAAATTAAATTAAACGTATGACTCGTTTATCTGCGCCGAGGATCGCGACCGTCGGGCAGATAGTGACGTTTCGGCGCTTTTAAACGCCGCGCGGAGCTTTCGAGATGCATCAAAACGCGCGGACGGGTATGAGTGTCACGAGATCCCATCGGCGCCGAAGCGACACGTCTCTTTATGCTCTTTGTCAGAATCTCGAGATCCGCGGACTCTTGTGCGCGATGGGCATTACAGGCGCGCGAACACGATCGGATTGTCGGATTAATTGAATTGTTGCCGCGAGTATATGTATATAGGATATAGCGGGGAGAGGCGAAAATTTCAGAAAGATCAGATTGACCGATGAAAAGTTGGTCGCTGTTTTGGTCGAAAGATAATTATCGGCTTATTCTCATGGTTTTAGCGGTACCTGCATCTGTTCGCTATTGCGATGTGCTTTTTGAGATTAGTGAGGTTCCTTCGCCTACGAAGATACATTATTTCATTTTATTTTATTTTATTTTATTTTATTTTATAAATTTGCGGGTTTGTACCCATTATGCTACATTTTTACCTAACATTAATACAAAAATTATTTACAAAATTAATATTTTTTTACTAAATTGAATGACTCGAACGCTCCCTTATGAGTATTAATAAGAATCAATGATCTCGTAGAGCCAGGA
>JAWWEP010044819.1:0-11896 GCA_035582995.1 Sycophila quercilanae | reverse complement strand
AAAAATTCAAAGTATTCTTTAAATGTTGTCTTAATGTACGTATAAAAGTTTAAATAAAAAACTTGTATACTTTGTATCAAAAAAATTCGCAAAAAAATGCTTTTTTTGAACCCATTATACCATACCCCCCCCTTAAGATTCCAGTGAAATTTCTACTGTACTCGCGGAGCATGGATGAGCTCGCGACAGGCGGTCGCCGCATCGCGCACAGCGCAAGCGCGAACGCAGCTGCGGAGCGCCGCGAGTGTGTACAATACCATAGTGCCGCTGCCAGAACCTAGCCGTGCACTGCTCCGTTTCGGCCATTCGCGATGACTGTCAGTAAACATCGCTAACGGTGTCCCGCGTAACGCTCACCCACACAAGAGTAGCGCGCGCGCGCAGCCAACGTCGAGAACTGCGTGTACATGCTCCATACTCATCCGGACGGGACGAAGTGACTCTCTCGGCAGGCCGGAAGGAAGGGACGCGAGGGCGGACTGATCCACGGGGCCCAGGAGCCGCTGCGGAAGACTCGAGAAAAGGTGAGAGCCGCGGCCTGCTGCTGCCACGCACGTATAATTTACGCGGGGAAGGAGTATAGACGCGCACCTGTGTGTGTGTGCGCGCGAGTCGTGGACACATCGTGTACGTAGCCGAGAGCTGACATAGCAGTACGAGTACACACGCGCGGAGTGTGCGGCGGAGAGTGACTCCTCGGGCCCGACTTTTTTACGCGAGTCTACGAGCCGAGAGTGCGCGCGGCGTCCAAGTGTCCGCGGGCTCTCGACGTCGAGCGCTGCTGAGGCGAGGAGCGTCCGCGCCCACATTGCACGGCCCAGAGGCTGCGCCCGAGGGGACACGAGCGAGCGAGAGAAGGTGAGTGCGCGAAGACGCTCGTAAGGTGGCCTCCTATAAGTTGTATTCTTATATCAGCTTCTTTTTATTGTATTTAACTTTTTCTTTTTTATTTCTTTTGGTTTTTTTTTAATTTACTGTGCGCGCGTGTGTACCTACACGACGAGAAGCAGGCAATATAATATATAAATATCGAGGGGCGAGGCAGCGCCCGCGAGTCGTGGATGTGGAGTGTCGCGTGTTCTCTTATGGCGCACCACTCTTCCTGCCTCGCGCTTTCGCTCCGTCTTTCTCGCTTCCGATGCGCTTTTCCACCGATGCTCTTTTCCTCTGCTGTATTAAGTATACCTACTCGCGCTCCTTACTGCGTGTACCTATTAAGGATTGTCTGTTCTAGCGCTCCGCGCTAGTCTTCGTGTCTCGTTCTCTTTTTCAGCGTTGGGTGTATGCAAGTACAATGCCGAAGGAAAAGAGCGAACGTCGCGAATTTATAGTGCCCATTGTTAACCCGAGTCACGCTCCAAAGTGTTTTGTACGTACGGGCCGAGTTGCCCAGTTCGCTCCGACGTACGAGGCACCAGCACGAAACGATATGTACCTGTAACTGGGTAAATTGTCGTTTTGGTCGGAGTGAAATCCAAAAACTTGACTGTGATTCCTCCAGTTTGGAGGAGGCGGTGTGCTCATAGGTGCCAGGAAAAGTAGATGTGTCGAATGGCCTTTGGAGCTGTCAGTCGTACAATGGTTATAATGCTGCAGTGTGAATTAGGTCTGTGAATGTGGCAGTGATATCAGTGTAGTTAGTTCGGAAACTATGCATTCCAATAAGGAGTTTCTTCAGTTTATTGTGTGTATATAAGCATAACCTTATGTTGCTGGTGGAGTATTGTAGGTGCTATATTCCTTTGCTGGAGATTGTGGACTAGAAGTTACATTAGATTGTATGTGACAGTGACATTCTTTTTACTTATATTTATGGAATTCAATTAAATATGTTGTTCATAAGTAGAGAAAATTTTACAGCCTTACATGTGTTTCCAAAATAGAGTTTTAAAGAAAACGTTACTTGCCAGAAATGGTTTAAATATCTTTTCAAATATTTTAAGAATATTTTGTATTGTCTTAAAAGACTTTGGAATGGATATTAGCTTATTTGTATGTGCTGTAGTATTTGCTTTCAATTGTAACACAGAATCAAATTGTGACAGAAATATTAATTGCATTATTTGATTGTCCGTAAATGTAGAAAACTGCAAATATGAATGTGTGTTTTCGAGTCATTCTTTATACACAAGGACAATTGCTTTCTTGTTTTTTATCCTTGTGGTAAAAGAAAATTGCTTTTCAAGCAGACACATTATTAATTGCAGATAACAAAAATTTTATCTGCACATTCGCAGCATTAAATCCAAGTACGTGTCACTGAAATTTGAAGCTAATCTAAGTGAATGATCAAATAATCTCAAAATTTCCCATTCTCTTATCACAGTAGTTTCTAAAACTGTTTTATTCTTGAAGTCATGCTTTATCTCCTTTGTACAAGGCATTGTAACTTTGATAAACTTCATCCGAGTCATGCACTGCAGCTTGGAGTATGTTTACTTTTGAAATGCAAAAGGTGTCAATAGACGTTTTATCAACGTCTTTTATTCCTCTCAGTTGTTTTCATTCTCCAATAATCAAAGCGTCTGGCACCTTCCGAACAATTTAAAATATTCATTATCCCACATTTCCTACATTTTTCAATAAAAAAAAAAACTCGCAATTCTGTGCAACTTTCACTGGCAGCTACTCCGGACGTTCGTAACGTAAAACTGAAAGTTATACAGGAACAGTGGCATAAGTCATATGATCGTGACGTCACACGATGTAAAAAGGCGCCGCGCAGCTTTCAGCGTTCCCTTCACGTTCCATTGAATATTCTCAAACTCCAATCGAAAAAGTAGGCGGAAAATCGAGCAGAACGGAGTGTCACCTGGTCGTGCGTTTAATAAATCGTCGATCAAGTAACATAATCAATCAAAAACGCGGCGCGGATGTTTTGTATGCCTTTTTTCCAAAAACAACAGGTGTTTAAGCAGTGCCGCGTCATCGGAAAAGACGCACTGATGCGTCGGCACAGATCACGCGTGTCTGTCGGCGATAAGCGGCCCACGAGATGCGCTTTCGATCCAAAGGACGTAGACCCGCGAGTACCCTCTATTTTCGGTGCGCAAGCGCCTCTGCACTGTAAACAAATCGACGATACTATGCGCGCTCCGACGCTAAAAATATACGCTGGGATAAGAAACTGCTGCGCTTTTTTTTCGACTTTGAAACCGATGCCCGCTCTATCGGAGGAACAATCGGTTGCTCGGTCTTTAAGGACGTTCTCTGGATGCAGTAGGGATGCACGAGATGCGTGACTAATTTTGATCTCGTTTTGGCCTTGGCTTGTGAATTTTAAGATCCGAAACTATAATGACTCCGAAAAAAATTTGAAGACAAGACTTTTGTTGTTTTTTTCTTCAATTTTAAGAAAGGGATCAATCTAATTTATAATATATACAAATGCACTGCGCTCTTACACTACTAAATTTTAGTTCCCTTATTATTTGATTTAGTTTTAGAATTAGTTTTAGAATTGCCCTGTGCCCCCTTCACTTCTAAATTTTCAGCTCTTTTATTTGATTTAAAGGGCCTTTAGCCCGTCTGATTGTTTAAATAAATAAATTATCGATATTTTAAATGATTTTTAATTAATTATTCAGTATTTTTTATTGATTTGTATAAACGAGAACAAAATTCGATTGAATAATAAGATTTTGAAATAGTTCCTTGCAATTGTAATTGTAATACGTAAACGATTTTCGCAATTTTTCGGTGCAAAAAGAAAGTGAGCCTTTAAATTAAGTCTTTTTTGCCCGCTGCACTTAAAAAAGTTTGTGAAATCGAAAATATTCAGCCTTAATAAGCGAAAATCAGTTAATGAAGAGAATGTATTTTAAATCGCAGATTAATTTTTTTTTTTAATCTTTAACATAAAAGTTTTTTATTTTAATTCCAGAATATTAATTATAAATTAAAAAGTATTTCTTATATCGTGAAAAATCACATACTTCAATTAAAAAAGAAGGCTTTAAATAACAAGTCAAATCATCCCTCTAGCCCCACATGCAAAAAAGAAAATACGTATTGAATAAAATATTTAAGGAACTTAATTTTTAATTAAAACAAATAAACAAAATTCATAGAGAATTAATAAATCAAAGAACGTCCTTTTAAATTTCGTTCTTTTCGAATTCGGCCCGGGCGCGCCAGACTACATAATTTTATGCTCGAGCGCGTCTCCTTAACGAAGGCAACTTTCTTTTTTCCTTCCTCCAATTTTCCTAAAGTAACGAGGCAGACTCATCGATCACCAAGCGTTGAAAGCCAATAATTTCCTAAGCATCCGATCTAAACAAAAAAAAAAAAAAAGAAAAAAGAAAATTTGATAAAACAAACGAGTAATTATAATTCATCGCTGCAGCCTCGTAGCTCCCGAGACACGACATAAAGACCATTGTATACCCAAGAATATGAAAAAGAGAAAACGTCTACGTTTCATTTCATTTGGCAATAGTTAAAAAGAGATAAATAAGAGGAGCCACACACGTGCGCGCCGAACAAAGACGCAACCAAAGGGGGGGTGGAGGCACAGTGAGTATCTTCTCCGAAGACAACAACTGCGAGTGCGACGAGTACATCCCCCCGGAGAGCTCTCGGGCTCGACTCCATGAAAATCACCGTCCGTGGGCTTTTGTTCCGGCGCTGAACGCGGGGGAGTTCATTGTCGGGCGCACGTACGTATACGCTCGATCCGCGCGCGCGACACTCTTATCAATCAATAAGCCCACGGACGGCGTCCAGCGGTTAATGCCATTAAGCCGCCGGCGAGGAATCCTTATGACACGTCGGCCGAGCGACGCCTCGTAGGTGCGCCTCTCGCGGCTTTCGGTTCCGTCGTGGCCGCACGTGACGCACGTTGCGCTTCAGCGAGGGGCTATTTTGCGATCTAATTGGAAGCTTCGTTTCTCGTGCACACTGTGCTAGACTCTTATTTTAAGTCGCCGTGTTTACGGGAACCTATTTTTGGGTTCATGGAAAAATTCTCTTTCTCGTTTTATTGTAATTATGCCTGTGGGCGAGTATTGTGTTGATATAAGTGAGTATACTGTAGACTGCGTGCGGAAGTAGATTTGTTTTTCGGTGTCGCTGGGAGAATTTTGTCGTGAATTTTATACGGTGAATAGTTTATATTGTAAAAATTGCGTGATAAAAAGAGAAATGTAATATTGTGGGAAAGATTGGAGGTGATGAATTTTTTACGGGGAATAATAAAAAATGCGGCAAAGAAAATTAATTTAAAAAATGATCAATTAATACTATTAGTATTGTTTTTTATTATAAAAAAAAGGAAATTTTTCAACCCTATAGTGACTAATATTATCGTAGTTCTTTCTATGTGCAAAATTTAATGATCTATAGAAGACAGTGGAAAATACTGTTGTTTTTTTTTTAAATTCTTATTATTCCACAAATTCTGCACACGAATGTTGAAGTCTGCTCACATTAAAAAAGCTCAGGCGGGGATTAACATATGAGTGGCATGTGTAACTTTTTGCTATACAAAAAAAAAAAAGAACGATCGAAAGTATGACACTCTCCTGCTGGTGAATCTTGAACGATTAGTCATAATCGACGTTTTATTATTGAAAGCTCCGAAATTTTTATACAGCTATTTCCGTGTTAAAGAGCTTTTCCTATAAAAATTACGGAATTATTTACACAGTAAAAACTGCTTATACTACAGTAATTTTTCCGTAAATTATATTTAAATATTGCATGCAACTGCAGGTATGCTAAACTTTCCCACAAGTAAGTTTAAAGTTGAGCTTAGCCAAAATGTTTACAAGAAACTTCTTTTAGTGTCAGTTCAGAAAAGTGAAAGGACGGATGAATGAATTCTCGTTGGGTTCAAGAAGTAGACACGTAGCTTCTTTATTTTCAATGTTCACAGAGTTTATATCGGTATGCTGTATTTTTAATTTTCTCGGTAACTGAACTGAAACACGTGTGCAAGCAAGGAGCGGCCAGCTTTAAAAGCTTCCCTCGTAATTTTTTTTTCTTTTTACACAGGCGCCGACAGCGGCATTGTAACTCAATTTCGAATCTTCGTCGGCGTTCCACTCACAGCTATTCGAACGCACCCAATTCTCCCATCGTTAACTGTAAAAATTCCGCCACGAACTCTCTTCTCAAATGTTTAATCAGTTTATTACCGTTAAGAAAGCCCGGAATCGTCTCGATCGCCTTCTACTCCAGTCGTTGGCTCACTTGTCCCCATTATAACGATAAATAAAAATTCAATTTTTTTTCTTATCCCCTCGACGCCTCCGCGTTAAAGCCCATTGATCCCACAAAGGAAGCACCACTCGAAGCCGTCGTTTCTCCGCAAAAATCGATGATGAATCGCCGCGACGACTTCCGGACGATCATCGAGAGGGAAGTCTGCGGGCAGAGCCGTTGATTTCGCAGCGAAAACGCCGGCTTCCGCGCTCGAACACAAGGACTCTTTGTCTCTCTTCGCGGCGAGCAGCAGCAATGACCCAAATGCCCGACATTGACTCGCGCGCACCGCAACAGGCCACGCGGCCCTGGGGGATGATCGGACTCACCGCGAGATTTTTGCGAGCTTTTTTCCTTTCGTTCTTTATTTTATTTCTGTAGTTTCTTTCGCAATGCTCTGCTCGTTCTTTGTTGGCCGACGCGGGGTTTTCCCCGGCGTGGGATATGCGCATCTTGCGGAGATTTACAGTGAGCGATTCGAAGAAATTCTGGTTGTAGCGTTTAATTTTTAATGGGGGCTCGTTGAGCCGTTCGAGTGCTTGCTCTTTCCGTCGCAACACGCGATCGAGACTCATCGGGTCTTATCGTTATGGCGCGAAGTGCAGTACACGGAGAAAGATGTTCCATCAGAATTTACTCTAATGTGCGTGAAAAATTACTGTAGTCACTATAATCGACGGAAAAACTTATAATGTAACTCTTATATAATTAACTTAAATTTCTGTTTAATTTTACTATAGAAACTGTAGTAAAAATAGAAATTAGTAAATTTTAAGGTCAACTAAACTATATAGTACTAAAAAATATTTTAGCGGATGGTATTTTAAATTTTAATATAGATGTATGTAGTGAATAGTATATTATTTAGTTACTGGATTTTGATACTTCTTACTGTAAGAGTAATATTTAAAATTTTATAGAATTTTAACACATTTCATTCATAAATTTTTTACAACGCAGGAGTGTAGTTTTTGAAGATTAATCATTTTTGATGTCCCACAAAAAATAATGAAAATGTCCCCTGGCTTATTTTTACGTCTTAATTAAGGTTAAAAGTGCTGACGCATTGTGTACCATATAAGTAGTCTCGAGACTTGCCAGTGACTCCACTTTACTTATTGTGTTCGTACACTGACTCCTCGAATGATGCAAATTCCTATTTTCTACAATCTAGAAAGCATACATTTCACTGAACAAAACTGTTTGTTCGTTTATTATACAAAGGCAACCTACGAAACGCGCCTTATCTATAAAATACCTCGATTTTTCTCCACGAAATCAGATATCAAAGTCAATAAATTTCAATCGCACGGCCAATAATTATCTATACACATTCTCACACTCACCGTGCAAAAATACTGGTGTACTCCTCCTTAATCTGAAAATGTGAAATATTTAAAAATGTAAATAAATATTAAGTATAATTTAATTAGGACATTGACACATTTTATATTGAATACATTTATAAGTGACTTTTCACATGGAAAATACGTATATAAACGGAGAGGAAAGTTCTTTGCTTTGTAGCAAAGGGACCGACTCTACAAATAAAAAATTTTACTAGAAAGTCTATAAAAAAATTTGTTAGACTTACAGTAAATTTTACTACAACTCTAACAAATTTTTACTAGACTTTCTTGTAGTAAAATGTTCTATTCGTCGAGTCTGTTCCTGCTTTTCTCTCTGTACAATTAGTTCAAACATTTTCAGATTTAAAGAAGGTTCGAAAACTGTCGGATTGCTCCGAAGCTCTCGGGGCAAGGCTGCAGCGCCTGGTCGACGATCGCGTGACTCCGAAACCCGCGCATCGATAATAATCCCGCAGCGAAATATCCCCCTTCGTCCGGGTGTTTTTGCCCGCTGTATACACGTTATATCTTATATGACCGCGGTCGCCTTCACCTCGCGGCGGCATCAGTGCGAAAAATCGCACTCCACACGAATAGAAAGAAACCGATACCCGGCGTCCCGCTCCGGACTCGTCACGAGGATCGTCACGAGAGACACGCGCACACACACACGTGCACATATATATAGAGGCGCTAAAAGCAACCTGCCACGAAGAGATAAGATTATAGCAGCGGGTTCTTTCCCCAGGCGGGATATTCGGCTGGTGCGTCGCGCTCAGTACTCGCGGCGCAATTGCGATGATTTCGTTCACACCCGATAGCTGACGACTCGTCCGCATCTTCTTTTCTTTTTTTATTGTCGCAGGGAGAGCGGAGGAGGAGAAGAAGTAGAAGCCGAGCGAACTCATATAGGTATATACACACATCGCTGGACGACGGGGAGGAGACTCTATTTTTTTTCTTGCTGAGAGGAGTGGCGAGATAACGCAGTAAACGTGAGTACCCTGTGGACCATAACGAGTAGTTTTGATTTTTTTTCTCTCTCTCTTTTTTTTTTTTAATTATTTTGGGACGGCGGTATTATGCTCGTTCGTTTTCTTATTGTCGTAGAATCGAAGCGAGGATTTGCATGCGAGGTTTTTTTTTTTAAGAGCACAGTGCGCGCGGCGACTTTAACTCGATGTAATTTGCCGAAACGATAGTACGACATCGTCGGCGTATAAACGGTGTTTTCCTCCTGTTTATGTAATGAGCCTTAAGAGTGCTTGTCGCAATGTAGTTTTAATTTTGAAGATTAATTCGTTTTAATGAGCTACCAGTTTTTCTTATTTTTTTTTTTATTATGCGTCGTTCATTAGGCGATATGAAAATTCATGCAAAAATCCATTGTAATGGCGGAGTCTCTTTGCAAATTTATCGAGTTCGTAGATATTTTTTTTTTTAGATAACTATATGTTGGTAGCACAGTAATGTATATTTAATCAAAAACTGATCTCCAGCTTTGTATAGTAATTTTTATAAATAATTGAAGCTGTACAATTTTACATTTCTTTTTAGGAAATTCGCGTGTAATTTTAGCCACTATAATTAGTCTTGACTTGATAAACTTGATTACCGTACTGCACAGTAATTATTCTAAAACCCGGCAGCAATTTTAAAAACACAAAAGTCTCTCCGTGAATAAATCGTAGAATAATTAACATAACGCAGTTTTTTATAAGTATATATAAGTATGCTTACAAATCCACTCGACTAAACTTTTTTTTTTAACTTATATACAGCCACATCCCCCTACAAAGTGTATTACCAACTTAGATTTTGACTAAATTAGTAAAAATTTATTTTTAAATAAATAAATAATAAATAAATAAATAAAAAATACCGTGAAACTTCGGTTTTGATTAGAACGCGAATAACTTTACAGTGTCAAGCGAAGCCAGTAATAATTATCATCGCGATGCAGCCTTTGTTCCCTTGCACTTAGATAATTACGCTCTCTGTTTACACAACATGAGCCCATTGTACGGAGTAAAATAGTGGACGAAATGGAATCATTAGAAAGTTAAACTGGCTTATTGTCCGCAATGGAGCCTCTTCGCTCGCTCGAGTGAGTAACGTATAAACACGAGGGATTTTAGGAAAAGGCGTGTCGCATAATGATGCACTTAAGTCATTTTACGCTCATTGCGAGTAAAATTTAAATGCCGCGGAGTAAGCGTTGAATCGATTTAAATTTTCTCCTGAATTGTGCTATAAAGTATGTCTCTTTCGATTTAATCTTTCAAAGAATAGATTTTATTTAATTACCAAACATTTTTTTAACTGTAAATTTAATCTTACCTTAAATAATATAATGTAAGTGCACATATCACTTAATTTTTATTTAAACATGTGACATTAGTTTTTTAAATAATTAATGTAAAAAGATTCGTATTTCTCAAGAAAAACGTATAGTTACAGCTTACAGTATAATATTAAAACTAATTAATATTCATGTAAATATTCATTTTGATTTTGCTTATTCATGTCAATATTAATTACCAACAATCGTAATGCATCTCATTTAATCTAATTATACAGTGTTATAATACCAGTTTATCCTCATCTAAATATCAACAAGTATGAACTATATTATCATAGACTTGAAATTAAATAAAGTTTAACTTTATTAGTGTAAATTTATAAAAAGCAGAATTCGTAAAAAGAACTTCTTTATTGTAAAATTACGGTAAAAACTTCCTTTACGTCTGCCAAACGAGGAATAATAAACTTTTTTTTATACATATATCCATGCATGTGTGGATGAATTAGAGTTCATTAAGCGTGAATAATTATACAAGAACTTACACATAGAGTGTATAAATTGCTTGAAAATGTACCGCAATAACGGTCATCGTACCGACTTATTCGAATTCTTTTTCTTCTTTTTGAAATGTTAAAAATATTATTTTATTCCGCTTGTTTATGAAAAATATTTTCTTGATTACATTTTATGTTTTGCTTTTTAAATTCGTTACGAGTGTTTTATTTGAAAATAATGCGCGCGTAATTATTATTGCATAAACGTACTTGAGGTACTCTATTCCGTTTGATCTTTGAATATACACGTTCAATTCACTGACCTGCGTGAAAATCGATATTAACTTTACACATGAAGTGAAGTCATGTGAAATATTAAGACTTCAAATGATTCATTAACGAAGTACTAAATCGATTTTACGTTACTAAAATTAGCAGTGCCTATACAGATCCTGCATATTATGATGATAATTTCTAGAGTAGCTTTCAATTTATGTACTTATTTCAAGGATCGTTAATTAACTCGTCAGAAATCAATGAAATTCACAAAATTAATGAAAATAAATTAAACACATTCATTATTGAACAGACACGACATTGAACTTATACAAATTTCTTTTAATTCCAGTCATATATAGGTACACAATGTTCCTGTAAAAAAATACGAATTAATTATTTATAAAAATAAACAAATTTAAAATTATTAAATATTTCGTCGAAAATAAAACGTAGCAGTAGAATTCCACGGATCTCGCATTCTTTTCCCAATGAACATTTCTAATTAGCCTCAAATGTCAAACGAGTGTAAAGAAAAAGGCTTTACATTCCTATCGTGCGTACGTGCAAAGTCTTTCTTATCTTACCGCTCGCGAGTCTGATTATTGCCGCTATTAAAGCGTCTTATATACCTTACATGCGACCGTCCGTTTACTCTCCCCTCCGTGACGTCGGATCAGCTGTGTTTTTACTGCTCAGCCGCCGCGACGTGCTGTTTCAATATATCGTCCTGCACGTGAAACGACATCGAGAATAACGATATGTCAATTTTTCAAGATGCTCGAATTTGTTAATGTCTTCTTCACATTTGCGCGATGAAAGTATATTTTTTTCTAAATTCAAGGTCATTTTTTTATTTTTTTTTTTTACACGATTAAATTTGCACACTCGCCTGAGTGTATCAAAAGTTTTAATCTTCTTTTTTTTGTTAAGTATTATTGTAGTGTTTTACTTAACAATGCAGTCCCTAATTAAAGATTTTTCAATATAGCTTGAAGCAGGCGTTTTGATGTTTCTCATCGAACGTGTGTAATAAAATGCTTTATTGAATTAATTTAATATTTAAGAAACGATAAGGAATAGCAGACACAATTATTGAGTAAGCAGTTATTAACTAAAATGAATAATAACGTGAATCATACAACTATATGCACTGGTAAAATATATAAAATAAATATATTTGATAAACATATTTGATTTGCAAAAATAAGAAAACATATTCCTGGCTCTACGAGATCATTGATTTCTTATTAATACTCATAAGG
>JAWWEP010044676.1:0-11915 GCA_035582995.1 Sycophila quercilanae | reverse complement strand
AGCGAGGCCGAAAATACAAAATTCGCAAAGCGGGAGCGGGAGCGAAAGTGGTACTTTCGTCCCGCTAGGCTGAAAAAATTATTTTAATAGTTTTTCGAGTACTGATAAAAAATTTTAGTTTGTATTTCAGGCCAAGTCGATGCTTGATACTCGTGGAAAAATCATAAAATATAATTTTGTATAATTTTTTCGACGCTGATCATGTATGTTGTTTATATAGAAAAAATGACGTGAGTTTTTCACACAGCGATTCTCACTGAAAAAATCCATAAGACGTGTAGCATTTTTTTTTAAATAAATAAAGAGCATACTTAATTAATAGTATAGCTCTTATTTGAGGCCCAGATTTTTTTATGGTCATATACGTGAATAAAAAGAAACGAAATATTCAATTTTGAATAATTTTTCCGACGTTAATCAAATGAATTGATGATTCTCTACATCGAGCCGGAAAAAATGTTATTGCGCATCTCGTTTATATAGAAAAAAAGGGATGAGATCGTTAGTTCACAAGATGAGCGGTGTTTTTCTTTTTTTTTTACAGAAAAAGCAATCTCGATCGTTTCGTATTTGAGGCCAAGTCTCTATGCTTTCACACGTTAAAAAGATCATCATTTGGCATGCGGTAGTTGTATTTTGATGATGTATTGTGCGCTGAATACCTAATGCAACTTTTTATTGACTTACGGTTTTTAATAGAGAATAGCAACTTTAGAAAATTGCAATTAGAAAAAAGTCTATACGCTCCTTACATCTCAATTGCATAAATATATAGACGCAGTTTTCTTTTACAAATCGATTGACATAAAAAAAACTCATTATCGTCAAAATAAATCATTTAAGTGTCTTAGACACGTGTACTCTTAAATAAGCGCGAGTATAAAATCGAGAGGCACGGTAAATTAATTTTTTTTTTTTAAATTACACATTTAACGACTCGGAAGACGAAGGTATGTGAAAGTTTTTATATCCTTCGCTAAGTAGCCCCAGTGTAGGAAGCTCCAACCAGTCGCTTTAAGCATATTCAAATAGAACTGTGCAATTAAAAGCAACGACAGATGGCTCGTACCAGTTTTTGCGCAATACAGTTAATTAAACTCCATCGTTGAATTTCCAATTATGCATATCAATGAGAAAATTATGCTTTTCAATGGAGAACGCCAATATTCGCGCAACGAGTAGGTATCCTTTGCGAATGCATTGCATCAGTGGCAAGAAAAGTCCGCGGCGTTTTACATAACATTGTCAACTTTCTATAAGCGTATATAATGCACGTGTCGCCGCTGCGGGTATAAAATTGTCGATATGTACAATCCGATCAACGTCCACGTGATTCTCCAGAAAGACGCGGGATATCGCCGGTAGATTTGAAAGTTACACCAGGTGCAAAATTTTGTAAGAAAACCTCCACTTTTCACCGATGATAATTCATCAACAATCGTGGCTTTTTACGGCATCGATGAAAATACACGAACGGCGGACGCGGGAATTTCCTTTATTCCTCCGCGATTTGTTTTCATCCTCTCGCGTCTTCTTTCCTTTTTTTTCCCCGGTTATACACTTTCTCCTTGTTTATAAGGCACTTACAGCCATATTTCCATGTTGTGATTGACGAGTTTATGATGCTACTCGTGGAAGGACGGCTCGAGCGACGCAAGCCATGCGTAAATCTTAACGACAATTATTGTTTCTTTTTTTTTTCTTTTTTAATGCCTCCGCGGTTCGCGCTGGAAGAGGAAACGACGGAGCGTCGCGCGCGTCGTAAAGTTCCGGAAAAACGCCGAGTTATTGTGGAGGGGAACAAAAAGAGCGAGTTTTTTTCTGAAATCAGTCGAGCCTTTTTTTATTGCCTTTCCTCGATCACCTTGAAAACTTTTTTTTTATCCTTGCGAATTAGTGGTCGTTTACACTTTTTGTTCGAGACTTGAGCTTACTTTTATGTTTGTGTCGAGAACCGGTCTGATAATAATGTTTGTAGATTAAGTAAATACTGTAGAATTGAATACGTGAAATCTTTCGAAATCATTTAAATTATAATAAAATATAATAAAATGATAGTTGTTGAGATTCTTCTAAGGCTAACTCGATATATTATTTTAACGTTAGTGGTAAGGTCCGACTGTTCTATACAATAATAATATCTATTAACAATTTTCTTGTGCAAGGCTAATTATTATATTCTATTATATTAGTTGGCACTATTTTTTGTATTACTTATCCTCATGAAATAATAAATAAATAAGTAAATATAATCATTTCATTTTTTATCACATCGTTTTATGAATCTTGATGAAAACTATTCGTTAAAATGCTTGAGAGTTATTTTTAAATTCTTTTTAAATACTGTACAATTCTGCAATAAAATATAAAAATAATTGAGTATCAATCGAGCGTAAATTCGTTTATGACGTTTAATCCGTGAAATAAAAAACAATGTTGTGTATTTAAGGATTCCGACGACAGAGGACAAATTAGATAACGGTTAAAAAGACGTTTCTGTTTAAGAGGAAAGAGAGGCGGAATTATTTTCAGTAAATTCGTCAATTGAACCCTTTTTTTTAAAAAATCTTTTATTCTGACAAAAATAATAAAGAATGTTTTTTGAATTTCGCGGTCCAAAAAAAAGCGCTAAAGGCGCCAAAATTCAAAAGTGTATTTAATTTTATTTCAATTTTAATAATCAAAGAAGTTAAAAATGAGTGTAAACCTCGAACAACCCGATCTTAATATAAAACTTCGGGGTGAATTCTGTCCGCGCTGTCCGGAACGATGTCAGCTCACGCAGAAAAACAGCACCGCGCAGCTGCCACAACTAAATATCGCCCCGTAAAATCGGCTGCATAAATTAACTGGGCGCATTTTTTCCGGACTCTTATCGAGTCACGCGGGGGCACAAAAAGGGCGCGGGGACGAGTCTCGTGAGAAGGAGGACCTACCCCTGACGGGAAAGGGGTGGCGATGAGCCTCCGGGCCGCTCCGCTTTCAATCGAAGGAACATTGTGCGCGCATCGTTTGTACGCGATTAGCATCGGGGACGCGGGGAGTAACGAGGCTTTACCCTTATCCAGGCTGCATTGTGCCCAACATCGCCCGAGTTTTCAATGGCCATTTCGCGATGCCATATCTGATGCATGCACTGTCCATTGAAGGGTGGTCACTCGCTCGTGAGTATTTATAGCGTGATTTGCTGATATTTTTATCATTGAATTGATTTTATTTTATTTTTTTTTTTTTTTGTTATAAGTTGGTGATTTATTTTTAGGCGATGTGGGTTCGGTATCAAGGTTTACCGAAATAAAAAAAAAAGAATATAATATCGTTACTAATATTATCGTTAATAGTCTGTTATAATATTATATTAAGTCTGTTTCCTACACTTTCAATTTCTAATACTACTAACAGTTGATATACACTTGCAATATATATTGGTCATTTTAACTTTATTTTTCTTCTTTTTCATTCTCTCTCTTTATTTTTATGTTATATTATGTTTTATTAATCAATTTGATGACAAGTTAAAAATTTAGTTCTTTAATAAAACGATTGTATTAGTTATATACATATAAGATAAAAATTATTTTAAATGCCTTTTAAGACTTAATTTAAATTTTTTTATCCATTTCATGTAAAGTGTACTATATAAATGCTTTAATAAAGCGAAAAAGCAATAACCTTTATTCAACGCATGAAGTCGTAATTAGGCATTTTACTTTAATTTTTTCCAATGTTTATTTTTCTTTGGCTCTCACCAGCTGTTTGTAAAGTAAATAACATGAAAGTTTAAGATAAAAAAATTGCGAAGATAAATTTTGTTTGATTAAATTTAAGTGTATCCTACTCTTTTTCAATCCTTTGCAAAAGCTATACATTATTCCTCCAACTCTAATGTACATTTTGAATATTACAGAAAGTACAATCAAACATTTAAGTGAAAACTCCGTTGCCTCTGCAGACTAAAATAAACGGTTCAAACTAAGCATATTTCGCGTTTCAATTTCTTCATTCAAACAACGAGATACATCTCTGAAAGCCGATTCTCCACGAAATTCCTGCACGTCAAAGTGCAGCTCCTTCCGCGAATCGACCATCAGAAACATCAGATCAAATTATTTTCTCCTTTAGTGTGTGTCTACTCGAACCGGTGTTTAATCGTGTCATTGTGCTGCATCGCGTCGCTCGTTATCTCTACACTCAGCGGAGTGCTCACTTAAAGAAAAAAAGAATAGAAAACAAGCAAAATCTGCATCTCTCGCGGCGATGTTCAACTATACGCAAAACGTGACGAAGAAGGGGATGACTCACCGTTGGTCGGACCGTCGCACTCGTCGCTCTCGCAGCTCTTGGATGCTCCGTTCGTGATCACCTAAAAACAGAATGATGCTCAATTATTACGAATGTTCCGACTTTGCTGTAATATTTCTTAATTGAGCGTATAATATTGAGGGTCGTGATGCGCACGATGATCGAGGGCCCCGAGAAGGCGCTTTTGGGCTTTTGGCGGTATACACCGGATACTCAATTATCATTGTAATTGACGGGCAATTAGGATGTCGGTAGGTCGACAGTGGAGCTTGTAGTTAACACTTATAAAAATTCTCGAGCCTGAGCAGATGTTTGCTACTAGTGTGCTGGAGCAGTATTGGGTGTAATTATAGTTCATGTTGGTTGACCAATTAGCATTGTGAGTGTTAATGGAATTAAGTGGGGTATTAATATAATCTAATTAATGGTGTATATGTACATATAAATGTAAACTCTTTTGTTTTTTGAACACACATCCAAAAATATGATTATAAAATTAGCAGTTTGTTAACAAAGGAATATAACGATTTTATTCATTTATATTATATTCATTTTATTTATTTAAGACAGTTTAGACTGCTAAAAGTTATCATTTAAAAAAGTAAAATTACATAAACAGTAACATTTATGAGTATTAAAATTAAAAAATTTGAGTGGAACTTTTTTTTATTGTTTCTCATTAGAAACTAATTAGTAAAAAATATTTCTCTCTTTTTTTTATTAAATTGAGAAATCGATTTAATTAACTTATTTTTTATGTAAAGTAATTATAATTAACACTTATATCTGAATGAAAAGTCTTTTGTATGAAAATCAATATTAATAGCAAAAACATGAAAAGGATAAGTTCAAATATAAGAAATAAAAAAGAAAATGTTTACTAAATTAAGATATACTTGGAAGTGCGAGTGATACGGAACGAGTTCGTCTTGTACGCATTTCTGCATGGCTTACAAAGACCTACACGTGTATCAGTGCATAACCGATGCTTTGACTTCCTCAGCACCGTCTTTTGACTTCGTAAATATCGAAAGTTTTATCTTAACACTTAAATTAATAAAATTTCTTTTTTTAGACCATATTCCTTCCTCAGACTCCAGATCGTTTTGCGCTCGAAACTCGTCGCGCCAATCGATTTCGCCGGGCGGCCCTAAGCCAGCCTCCTCGCTCTCCCGCTGAAAAGTCGATTCTCGATTCTCGGAACTTTTTTCACCCATTTGCTTTTCGACCGGTCGTTTTTTACGATCGCGGTTTTCTCCGCGAGTACCGATGTGTTTTTCAGCCGTGAAAGGCTACGGGCCGGGCACGCCGTCGACTGTTTTGATAAGAGAGAGCGCCGCCGAGCCGAGGGAGATAAAACGATTTGCTCTTCGCTAATCGTACAATATCGCGCAGTTTTTTGCTTCGGAAAGTTAAGATGTTTTTCCCCGCTGATGAGCGGACGGTCGATTTTATATCTTTCGTCTCGTTAAGGTGAAAATGCGAGGGTTCGGTTTTTTTTTTAACGGATATGGCTATAAAATATAACTTTCAAATTGCTGCTTTAAATAATGGCGCGCTATTAGAATGAATAACCCTGAGTTTTAGATAAAGTGTAATACGTTTTACTAATATTGTAGGTCACTGCATTATAAATGCATAAAAGCGACTTTCAAATTAAAATAACGGGATAATGACGGCATTTTTTTCCGTGAGTATGTACATATGTACATTGAATTGTCGCGTGAAAAATATTTACTTTATTAGTAAAAGTAATTTAAGCTGCGGCGGAGAACATACTTCCAGAGTTATTTTTGTGAAAATATACTCATTGAAATAATTCTGTGAAAATAGTTATCAACGTGACGCACAGTGTCGGTGTTTTAGTAGTGATAAATACAGACGGAATTCCTCTGATAATAATGAAATTCTTTTATAAAAAAATATTTATTTTAGCTTACTGAATTAAAGAATTAAAGAATAATCGCGTATTTAATACTTATTATATAAAAATAAAAACTTTTTTCTATTTTTGCACAAGTATTAGCTGTTTAATAAACATTTATGATTTTATTGATAAAAGAGTAAAAGATAATTAATTAAATTACGATATTCAACTTTTATTGTATATTTTATAATAGTGAAATTATAATATGTACTATATGTAAAAGTATACTATATATGAAAGATTTATCACGAAAGAAATCACAATTTTTCAGGATATACACAATTTACATAAGATTCACGCCCATTCACAAGTTTAACAAGGCCCATGTTTTTTTAGCAAAGTGGTTTCTTTGATGCCACAGTTTTTTTTATCGTTCGATGCCAGATATTTTCTTTCTGATCCGCTTCATGACTGCTCGAGCATCACTGCTAAATATAATATTTACGTTTTTTCTCTGGCGCCTATTTTTAAGCCAGCAATTTTAACCGTTGTATACATTTTATATTTTACAGACGCAATTGTTCTAAACTTAGAATTTTTTAATTTTTTATAATGCTGTTTCGAAAAAGTAAGAACTAAAACTTACATTTATGTAATTTTATTTCTTTAAAGTAATACTTTCTCATCAATCATCTCACTAAAATCTATAATGTGAATTTCATTCAATTAATTTTAGTTTGGTAAAATTCAACAGTCACGATTTGTTCAATAACTGCTTGGCTAGAATGATGTAACTCTTGTTATGAAACGATTTTAAATGTCGATATCATTGATTCTAAATTCTAGAAAATTAATTGTTATTATAACCCTTAATTTTAACCATAATCTTTGCACAATTTAAGAAATACTCGTAATGAGTTAATAACATACTCATAATGAGAATATAACATCGAAAAGTCCGAAAAAATTAAGTGAATAAACATACTATATTTAGAAAATAATATTGAAATGCTTCTTTCTCTGTTTGATGTTCTAATCTAATAAAAAATTATAACGCGCGAAACCCTTGAATTTAGATAATTGTATTTAAAACATCAAAGCATCAATAAACTAATCTGTGTGAAAACCATGTAAAAATTTTCTACATAAAGTATGAACCAACGTTCGTTTCATCACTCTATTCCATATTTTATCGATTAAAATAAAAAATAAAAAAAAGATTTTAACTGCACAAAATACCTATAAGTAGGTTTCTGGTATCTCCGCAAAAAAATCTGAAATCCATCAAAATTCCACCACCAATGAAAGAAAAATAAAAATAAAATTCGTATACACGACTGTCCAAGAATTAGCACCGCCGATCCCGTAATTGCGACCCAATTCACTTATCACCGTGCCACAAGCGTTATCAGACCTCGCCGTCGCATGCCATTTGTTGCTCGCGCGCGCGGAAGCGAAATGAACTTTACAGTTATGTCCCGGTTTTTGCGCGCGCGTTACGCCGCCGGCGTGCAACGTATACGCGCCGCGCATCAATTACACGGACTTTCTTCGTTTACGCATTTTGCGTGCTAATTCGAGCCGCGACGCGCGTAGATACACTTGTTACGTGTGCACAGTCTGTATATACTCTCTTTTTTTCTCTCTCTCTTGATTTTTACGTGCGGCCGCAATGCAAATTGGCTGCGGCCGGCTTCGCCGCCTTTTTGCGCGGGTCGTTTGCTCGAGTTACGCGCAACGCTTATCGCTTAATCGGAGAGGCGACTCGAGCTTACGCTTTTTTTTTCTCGCTTTGTTTCTGGAGGAGCGATTTATGAGTTTGCGAAATTTCAGGGGGCGTTGCGCAACTCTGACTGACGAACGAGTGATCGAAAAGTCTTTTTCGACACTTGTGCGAGAAGACTCGTGTGAGAAGAAAAAACGTTCTCGAAAACTCGTCTTCTCGCACGTCGTGTCAAAAAATACTGTTCGATTCTTGTGCGTGATAAATTTCTCATCTCGTGTGGACCTTTTCACACTCGCTTCGCTCGTGTACAAAGATCCCCACGAGATGAAATTTCTTCACGCACATGTATCGAAATGTACTATTCTAAATATAGGCAAGGAGGAGCTATCTTTGACGCTCTTTCTTATCTTTTTTTGTAAATACACAATATTTATTGCATTCGACGTTTACGACAAATATAACCGATGTAACTTCAGGGTGTAAGTACTAATTTCATAAACAAATGCTTTATTATATAAATTTGATCTAAAAAATTTTAATCGATGTTTATTTTATTGTCTTTTCAAATTCTTTAAAAAGAAGGAAACAACAAACTAATATTTATCCTCTATCTCTTAAATTATGAAACATTTCATTAAAAAAGAATAGAGCCAATTTAATAGAAAATAGCTCAGTAAAATAAGAAGTTTCTTAGCTATTGTAAATATTCACTGCGTAACTTTCTTCGTCCGATTTTCTTATCTTTTTCGTAATTAAACCTTTAAATGTAACTGATGTTACTTCATGGTAGTCGTAATCCTGCAACAATTTTGCATGATATAAACTTCATGCAAATTTTTTACTCACCGCGCGTAAAGTGAGTACTTTATACCTTCCCGTGAATCAATAACGTCGTACCCATAGTATCAGCCTTGTACAAACAATTTGCGACATTTTTTTACTTTTTTTTATTCTTTTAAGTGTCACTATTTAATCGATTTAATCGCTCTATTAGATTCTTTTTAAATTTTTGATATACATATAAACAAATAAATAAAATACAATATACTATAATATTTATCCTCTGACTCGTATTAAGTCTTTTATTTTTCGAGATTTTTTATACTTGTTCCTTTTTACGATTATAATCGTAAAAAGGAACAAGTATAAAAAATCTCGAATTGAGGGTGATTATATTGTTCTCGACACGAAGCTAAGGTGGAAAAATAATGATTTCATTGTGCAAATAAATGTAATCGTAAAAACAACAGCTGCGCTCTTCTAATCTAATTGACTAATTTAACTAAAAAAGCATTAAGCAAATACAATAGAAAAGAGGTCAGTGTAAAAAGTTTACAGCGTAAGTATTATATTAATTATAAAACAATGACAACGTAGATCAAACTATTATTGCGGACGAAAAAAAAGTTTCCCTTTCTCACACGCGGCGCCTGCACCGTTAAGCCTGCGCGACCGGAGCAATTAATAAGCCTCGTAATTGCGAACGCGTCAAACAATCGCGCCTCGAATTTTCCGCGATAAATCACGCCGCATTGATCCGCCGTCGGGCACGTTTAAATAAAAAAAAAAAACAAAGGGAAAACGACGAAAGAGGAGAGGAAGGAGTAGCCGCGATCCCAGAAGAATCTAAACAGCGACGGGACGAACTCCTCTAAAAATCGGAGGGTAAATAAACAGGCGACCGCGAACGCCTCTTGCGTGGGTGGAACGTGCGCGTTAGAAGCGACGTATTTACCCGACGAAGCACGTAGTCATAGACAACGGGAAATCGTCGAATCTGCCGATCGCGGGAGGAGCGCAATTTTAGGAGAAGAGACTAAACGAGAAGAGCGCGAGTTCGTTATTACATCGAGAGTAGTTTCTAATAAAAATTACTGTACTTTTAGTAACAATTATTGTACTTTTAGTAAAAATTACTGCACTTTTAGTAAAAATTACTGCACTTTTAGTAAAAAATTACTTTTGTACTTTTAGTGAAAATTGCTGTACTTTTAGGAAAAATTATAATACTGTTTGGCAAATTTTACTATAAAGTATAATAATTTTGTGACTACTTTCTCATATAGTATAGTAATTTTTACTAGACATTTCTCTCTGCAGTGTATATGTTATCGGCCGGAAGGAAGTCGCGATGCGATGTGTCGAGAGGACACGCTGTATTAATTTTTTAACGGTGCGGTGGTATGGTATTTACGAGTTTATATGACAATTTTTCGCGATACCTGTGTGTGCGCGCTTTTTGTGATGGACTTTACTATAATGCGCGTCACCGCCGCGGCTTTGTTTGGTTCGCTTTGTCCGGGAAATTAACGTTATGATGGCTGCTGCGTTTTTTTTTTTTTAAGAGAAGATTAGATAAGAACTGCTCGTGAAATTTTCTTTTATAACAGGTTCACCGAAATCGCACATACTTGTGAAATAAATTGGGAATACGCGGAAATATGGCGAAATGAAAATTATTTATAATTTAACTAATCAAAATTTTGTTGTCCGCAGTTATCGCAACCTCGTATTCATTTATGATGCATTATAATTTTTAATAGGTTTTAAAATCATATGTTATTGATTTTTTATGACTATTAATATTAATGCAATATTAACGTTATTCAGTCGACAATTTAACGCATACTTTTTCCAGACCCTCCCTCTCACCCTTCAATTACTTGTTCAACCGGTAATCCCCCTGCGAAAAATTAACACCAAAATAATAACATCCGCATCTCACATTTACTTTCTACTTACTTTTAAATGAAGTAATAACACTCACTTACTTACTTACATATGTTATTTATCTTTTCGTAAACGCATCTGATTAAGTACACGCGCAAAAACGTACACACATTTTTCTTTCTCATTAAAAAAAAAAAAAACTCCATCGACGTAACATACGAGCCTCAACAAACACGCAGAACTCCCCTTCAGCTCTCAAGTGCTCACTCCAAAAAGTCCCAAAGTTACGCGTGCATGTATCTAACATCCAGCAACTATTTCCATATCCCAAGTAAAAGAAAGTCCGTCCTCCTTTTTCAACAAGCTGATTCCCGCACTCCCACGAGGAGTAAGTAAATCCAGCCTCGGCGGCGCGCTAATCGCCTCTTTTCGTCGGCCCCGATTTATCCCGTCCACACGGCCATTCATCAACGGGGGGGTCCGTGCGCTTATAAACCACACGCATATAACCCACGACACGAGGGGGGACACGTCGGTTGCAGAGCTACATGATGGCAACGGGTACTGAGCATGAAACGCACGCGGTCACTCTCTCTCTCTATTTATTTATTATTATGAGTTACTAAATTTTATAAGATTCTACTATTTGTATCAAATTTTTGTTAAAACATTTCTGTTAAGTAAAAATTTCCGTTTTTCTCGAACACTTACTGTACTGTATGGGAAAGTGGTTACAGACTGCTATTATGAAATAAATTACCATACATAATAAATAGTAATATTTGCCAAAAAAATAGTAAATTTCGCCAGACAATTTTTACTGTATTTACGGTAAATTTTACTATACAGTATAGTAATATTTTTTTTGCAATGGTAGTGTGTAACCATTTTCTCATACCCTATACCTTAGTAGTATCTTTTGCCAAACTTTTATCTAATAAGTGAATGATATACGGTTGTTTCAGCCATGGCAGAAATAAATAAATACCAATCTCTCTCTATAGTTATGTTGATTTATTTTATTAAGCATTATGCAGGCTACGCAGTCCTACATTTACAATAAAAAATTAAGAAAATTAGTTGAAAAAAGTTAATTAACTGAAAAAAATTTGTAGATCCAACTAAATTTCTCCTTACAAAACCATTTTTTAGTTTATTCAACTAAACATCTACTTTAATCAACCAAAGTTTCATAGTTAAATTGGAAAAATATTTAACTATATCGATTTTTTAACTAAAAAGTTTGTGAATGGATCTACATAAACATATTTACTTAAGGGGGTTAGAGCGCTACAATCACTTTCAAAAGAATATATTTATTCTTAATTACCGCTATAACACTTTTATAAG
>JAWWEP010044666.1:0-11919 GCA_035582995.1 Sycophila quercilanae | reverse complement strand
AAATAATTTAAAATCATTTCTAAAAGAATCCAACAAATAGTATTATAAATTATTTTCAAATTATTCTCTAAATAATTTCTGAAATATTTCGTACGGCGTATTTGAGTGAACATCTAGGTAATAATTCAAGAAATAATTTTACACTCTTTCAGAATTAATTAGCGAATTAAATTTTGTGGAAATAAAAATTAATTCAAGAATTATAGCTGAAAGGATTTTGAAATAATTTTTGTTTGAAAACAGAACAAATTACTGAATTATTACAAATTATCGTGTAACAAAATAATTTAAAATCATTTTTGAAAGAATCCAACAAATTATATTGTATATTATTTTGAAATTATTTAAGGCACAAGTATATTGTACGACATTTTATAGCACTGCTGAACTTTATTCAGCACTTAATACACGGTTCGTGTATCCGCGACTCAAGCTAGTTCAGTTTTGTAGAAATATGCAAATTTAATATTCTTTCAACACATTAATTCTTCTATAAAATTCTTTTAGAAAAACAATAACTCAGATTATTTCTGTTAGAACTTTGAACTACTAATTCTTCAATAGAAACTGAAAAGTGTACGAAAATATTACAAACAATTATGTAACAAATATAAATAAATTGTAGATTATTATAAAAAATTGATTGCAATTCCGAGTTATTATTCCTGATTTTAATTCGGAATTGCAGTTAGCTTTTATGGAAATGAAATAGTTTTAATTCACCATTTTAAAAAGAGTTTATTAATTATTATTAATATATAAATTAATTTAATTATTTTAATTTATTTGATAATAGTATTTTTCGATACAAGTCGTGCTTAAAAGTTCATTTTCTAGGATGATAATCACACGCAATAAGCGAGAATTAGCTTATGCATAAGTGCCGAACAATATTTTTTGATACAGTGTCTATGAATATAGCATTTAATTGATGATGATTAAAATAATACATAAAAGCGATTTTATGCACACTGTATCAAAATTACTTTTTAAATTCTACTAACTGCGCGCCCAAACTACGCGGTAACAGTGGGTTAAACAAACCTAGTATAGTGACGTCAGTGACTGACATAACTTACAAACAACTATGAAGAGACCTTATATGTTATATATGTCTATAGTCGCCTAGTCGGAGACATAGCACATGGCCACGAGTGTAACCGGTGTGATTAAATGAAATATAATCCAGTAACATCACGTATTAAATTAACGTAAGTACTATTAATATAATATATAAATAATTAATGTATGGTTCCTTTTTGTTTTTCAACAATATTTTTCGATTTACTTAATTGATTTGTATTATATAACATGTGGTTATCATGAGCACGTGTAATATCAGAAATTGTTATTTTCGTTCTTATTTTTATGACATACTTGTATTAAACTGTTTTTTGAATATCGTTTCTTATTTTATATTGATATAAATTTATAGAACAAAATAATAATACATGAGTTGTAGGTTAGTTCTAGCCATGTGCTTCTGCAAACAATATATGTAATTAATATAAGTAAAAAATAAAATCCTTTTTAAAAATAAATACATGAACAATAAATTTAATACTATTAATCATTAATATTTCTAATTTTAATCTGTGATTTTCAGTTAGTACGCTGTATACTTGATACTTGATACTCCTGCACCGATTGTGCTGGAATCGTCCAGCTATCTGCACTATTTGTGGAGTTATTACTGCAACAGCTGTGCCTACAGTCATTTGATTAAGGTAATAAGTGTTCCTTTTAAATTACTTCTTATATATCTTTTTTATGTGTAGTCTATTTTTTATATGTAAACATATTGGTTAATTTATTTTGATATTTAATCGTTAAAGTTATTTTTATATAATACATGCAATGTTACATAATCTTATTAGATAAAATATTGTTCAAGATATTTTCTGCTCTTGACAAGAACCAAAAATTCTATTTTAGATTATTCTAGTTCACTATCAAGATAAATTTCTTGAGAAAATTTGCAAAAATCTTGATACGGTTTTTAACAGAAAGTTTTTAAAGTAAATACAAAACACTTTTCTTTTACTCTAAGCCTCTTAAGAATTATATTTGTTAATATTAAATAATTTAAATTACGTGCTGTTTTATTCCAAATAAGGCTGTAATAATGCAATAAAAACAACTTTGTAATCAACATTCTTGATGCATGAGTAACTTTCAAGTTTACAGCACACTCCAAGTTTAAATAAAACTAAAAAAAATATCACAAGTTCTAGATATAAAGTCAAATAATAGTAGGTCTTGTCTCGATGACTATTATCCAGGATTAGTAGATCGCAAGATGGTTTTTTTTCTAAAGCAAGCGAAACTTATGAAATCTTTGTGCTAAATCTTTGGAAATAAATCTATCCTGTTTTCGCTGTTCAATCCACTCTCCTAGAGTTCTCCTTAAGAATCTCCTTGTACCCCAAACACGATTGCACACCCATCGGCACTGCAGTCAGAGAAAGAGAGTGAGAAAGAGAGAGGCAAGAGAGTTCAGTCGGGCTGACTCCAAGAACAGCCTTATATAAACAAATGCTGCTCGCTAAGTGAGAGAGAGAGAGAGAGAGAGAGCCAAGTCCAAACTGCCTGCTCTCCTAATTCTTCTGCGTCACATCTCTCTTTTTCTTCGACTTCCTTCCTCTGCCCTCGCACCCCGTACCCCCCGGGTGCATGAAGTAACACCTTTTTTTATTACAGATTCATTTGGATTTGTATTCCTTGCATTGCAGTATACTTGTCGCTCTTCAAAATATTGACTTATTATCTGGATATCGTCTTTTGTGTAAATCATATCTGCAAGATGTAATAATTGTCACTGCCAATTTGGATTTTTGCTATACGTGTAGCTGCATTTTATTTCAATCGTTGACAAGTTGCCCTTTGTTTGGTACAGATACATATTTGGAGCAGAAACCACACTGTAAGTAGAACTTAGAACTTTTCTTTCTCCTTTGAATAACGGTTGCGATAATCAGTTTAAATTTTAACCCTTAAAAAAGTAATAATAACATTACTTTCATATGAAAAGCGAGTACTTTGTACTAAAACAATTATCTTTGGAAAAAATAATATTTTAAGATAATAAAGTAACTGCTATTTTTGTGCATGTACGAAATCCAGTGATTTTCGAACTTATTTCTTTAAAAAATGTGTTATATTTTTAGAATAACGAAGCATAACATTAAATAATTCAGAATTTGATCACTATTATTTTTTGAAAGAATTGATAAAATGATTTTTTCCTTACCTTAAATTAAATTTTTTTTAGAAATTCCTTAATTTTTTAGAAAATTTCCTTACCTAGAATTAAATTTTTTTTAGAACAAAAAATTAATTTTTTAATCATAATGTCCTAAAATAGTTAATTTTGAATGAAAAAGCTATTTACGGAGTGAAACTGCGAAAAGAATTTTTCGACTGTTGAAAAGTAAACACTAGAGACTTAAAATTTTTATTTCGAAAAATTATGGATATTTAATCCATAGATTTACTAAGGATTTACTAATTTAAGGATAAGTCTTTCTTTCATTTACGACAGTCATTGGACCACTTTTTCATCTACTTCTATCATTCTGAAACCAATTCTGGAATTATTTAATATATATTAAGCAAATATTAAAAGTTAGAAATAAATTATCAATTAATATCTTCTTTATGATGTAAAATAGTTTTGTTCATGTATTTTTTTTTCTTTATTGAAATTCAAGATCATGAGAAAAAGGAATTGTGCATCTAACTATTATTATTTATATTTATTAAAACTAATTATTGATTTAATCACCTGTTTTACCCCCTTATTGCATAATGTAGAATTATTTTCTATTACAATTTTTATAATTTAAACGAAAGAATTTTATTTTATTTTTTTTTATCGTAGTTTTTGGTATTCATAATTAGAAAAATGCCAAGATTAAAAGAAGGTGAAACTCCCGAAAGCGATCGACATATTCGCAGATTAGCTCAATTAGCAACAGAAAAAGAATTGCAAGAAGTTGTTAGGGAAACATTTCAAGGTAGATTTTGTGAACAAACAACCGACACTGAAGCTACTTGTTCTCAATCACAGCATGACTCAATGACGTTAGAGGTTGATTTAGAGGAACAAAGTAGTTGTACGCAATATGATACTGAAGAGTGTATGATACAAAATTTAACTGCAGTTTCTACAACTGACGATTGTTTACCCAATTATAATTTTACTTCGCCTGCATCAAATACTGATTTGAGTGATCAGATTACTGTTAATCCAGCAAGCAATGATGTGGAAGTCATGAATAATTATATAGATTATGATGATGATGCTATTGATTTACATGATGAAACTAGTTATTGTTCTGACGACTATCGTTTCAGTGATAGTGATGCTGAGAGTATTCCTGATCATGATTTGGAAATGGACATGGACATGGATTTGGATTTAATTTTTGATCCAACAATTACCAAAGATGATGATTTTAGACAAGAAATAAGAGAATGGGCAATTTCTTTTGGTATAAATCATAATGCTTTAAAAGCATTATTATTAATACTAAATAAATATACAGATACTGTATTTAAAAAAGATCCACGTACATTGTTAAAAACACCGAAGTACACCAATGTTATCAACATGGATCCTGGAAATTATTGTCATATAGGCGTAGAAAGTGCTTTGATTAAAATAATCGCAAGCCGTTTAGCTCGAAAGGATGTTTTTAGCGATATAAATTTGTTAATTAATATTGACGGTGCTCCGATTACAGGAAACTCTTCTGAAAAAGGTTTGTGGGTGATTTTCTGTAAAGATATTGAATTGGAAACTGTATATTTAATTGGAGTTTATCATGGGATCAGCAAACCTAAAGATTCCAATTTTTTTCTAAAAATGTTTGTGGATGAATTATTAGATATTATTAATAACGGATTTTTATATCAAAGTAAACTGTATAACGTACGAATGTATGGTTTAGTTTGTGATAGTCCAGCAAAATCATATATCCTAGGTACCAAAGGACACTCAGGGTACTTTAGCTGCAGTAAATGCACTATTGAAGGAGAGTGGTTGAATAATCACGTTGCGTTCCCTATTGAAAACCATAATGATTTATTACGCTATTGTAATGACTTTTTAAGAACCGATATACGATTTGCAAATTTTGAGTATCAAGATGATTATCAGACGAAAAAAACAATCTTAATGAAGTTACCACATGTTGGTCTAATTTCTAATGTCCCTCTTGATCCTATGCACTTAGCGTACTTGGGTGTTATGAAACAATTGATAGCACATTGGCTTAGTGTCAGACATAGCAGAAAGAAGATTGCTAAACTAACAGTTGATGCAATAACAAAAATATCTGCTAATTTAGAAGGAATAAAAAATTTGCTACCTTTTGAATTCAATAGACGATCAAGATCTTTGAAATACTGGAAGCAATGGAAAGCTACGGAGTTTCGCCATTTTGTATTATATTTTGGACCTTTTTTATTAAAAAAAATCTTACATTCTACTGTTTATGAACATTTTTTAAGATTTCATATTAGTATTACAATACTTTCAAACAAAACATTGTTATCTGATGAAAATATTAAATTTGTTGAAGCACTATTAATAAAGTTTTTAGAAGAATTTCAAAAAATTTATGGCTATGAAAATGTTACACATAATGTTCATAATATATTGCATTTACCTAAAGATGCAAAAAAATTTGGTTCATTACATTCATTCAGTGCCTTTCCATTTGAAAGTTACATTTGTTCATTAAAAAAATTAATTCGAAAAGGTGAAAAACCATTGGAACAAATTGCGAGGAGACTCAGTGAATATGAATGTATGATCAATTTTGTTAGTTGTGTTAAGACAAAGAAAAAGATTATAGTCGACAAGGTACATTATAATGGTATTAAACCGCACGATTGCAACTACAATAATCAATACAAAATTATGAGTACAACTGCATGTCGAATAGATATTAACGACGAAAGAAATAGGTGTATTATGCTCTTGGATGGTACTATCGTAAACGTTTTAAATGTAGCTGAAAGAAATGAAAAGATCTATATCATTGGAAAAAAATATTTATATACCGAAGAGTTGTATGTTGTTTCTGATTTTCGCAGTAGTATGCTAGGCATAAAAATTGTTAAATGTTTGAATAAGGATGTTGAAGAATGGCCTTGTGCAAGTATCGCCTGTAAAATGTTTAAAGTTCCATGTAATCAAGGATATGTTGTTTTTCCCATTATACATACTTTTGAATGTTTTAAAGAATAAATATGTGGAATTGAATAACTAAATGTAACTATAATAACCTTTTTTATGGATAAAAAATACTTTTAATTAAAACAATTAATCTGAAATCCGTAATAAAAAAATTAACAAAAGTTATTTTAAATAGCTTAATTTAAATACAAGCTAAGCTATGAGATTACTGAAAAAAAAGTTATTTTGAACATTACAATAGTATTTATTATAAATTCAATCACTACTTATATGTTTATACTTTTGCTTTAACTTCGTTTTGTTTATACTCTCTTTTATATCTTAGTTTTCATTATATTTAACGAATTGAATATATTTTTAAACAATTAACTATTATGAATCGAATAAACGCATTTTGAAATATCGCAAAATATGATGAGCGTAACGTACTTGATTAAATGTAACAATAATTTTTTTCTCAATGGATACATTTTATTTTTTTTATTATTATTTACTCTTGCAGTTTCTAATCTAAATTGAAATATATTAAAGATTTTCTAAGAAATGTAAAATGTTATGAATCAAAACTAATAAATTGCTATTTTTATTTGTATATAAAATGCACGAAACCTGATGATTTTTTAACTTATCCGAGAGAAGCATAGAACAAACCTGCAAAACAATTTGCCCAAAAAATGAAAAATTGATTTTTTTTCAAAATGGTTTGACTAAATTTGCTATTTTTGAAATTATCGAGAGAACAATAGAACAAAGGTGCAAATCAAATTTCGCAGCGAAAACATTATTTTTGCTCAAGCTATTGTTAAAGAACAAAAATATATTTTCATTAAATTATTTTTGTCTCAAAATTATCAGTATAATTACTCAAAAATTGAACAGAAACTAGTCCTTATACTACAAATCAGTATATGTAACAATTTAATTTATATATTAGAGAAATAATTGAATTAGTCTGTAGTTACTCGTACAGCTCAGATGCTCCGATTTAATTTGTATTTTTAATTTTTAATTTCTATTTTTCATATTAATAATTAATATAAAAACTTATCAATACATATGTACATAAGCGTAAATAACTTGTTTCCTACCATAGGAAGGTAGGAAGGTTTTTTATAATATCAAATTAAAAACATGGTATATATATATACCATGGTATATATATACCATATATATGATATATATATATACATTTTTTTGTAGATGACAAGAAAGTACGCAATTGTTGTTGATGAGGAGAATACAAAACTAGTTATACCATCAAAATGGTTAAACAAAACAAAAACTAAAATGTATTGGCCAACAAACCACAAAAATATAACAAACTTAATTATAAATGATGAAGAACCAATTGAAAATCAATGGGATGAGTTAGTTGTAACAAAATATATAAAAAGTGCAGGTAATTGGTAATAAGTGTAATAAATTTTTAGTGATCATCCTATATTATAATTATCTCTCTGGATTATAACGAATTTCATATTCTAAATAATATTTACACAAATTAAGATATTTTTACGTGATGTAGGAAATTAATTTACTTATACATTCATTTATTTCATTATTATATTAAATTATTTAGACGACTATGCAATCGCAATCTCTGAAATGAAACTGTTTGGTGACGGTGTAGATGACTTAACTGATCCTAGCGATGACACTCAGCTAAAAAAAAGCAGAGGTGATAGACATAGAAAATTAGCAGATAATGAAGTATTGGATAAAAATCGGAAACCAAAACGCGCTAAAAAAATGGTTATTGAAAGTGAGGAAGAATTCTCTGACACTGACAATGACGTCTCAGAAAATAGTACACAGTCTAAAAATACTAATAAAATTAATAAAGATGCAACAGTTCCATCTCAATTGCATGTTTTAAATGATACAATAAAAAATACGAATGTCAATGCGTCCTCACCATCATCAAAACGTATAGAACAAGTAGGATCAGTGAACTATGATAATTATACCGACAGACAATTATTATTACTAATTTTAGGTAAGATAAGAAACTTTTTCGTTTTAATATGAATGTAAATTCTATATTTTTTTGTTATTAAGTTGTTTTTTCCTTTATTCGGTATTACTGTTAACGTTTGAAAATTCTTTTAAAGCACAATTTTCTCAGAAACAATTTTTGTTGTTTTTAAATACTGTATAACGATTACTGAGCGATTGATGATTCACATAAAATTGTCCACACCATCTTATAGTTGAAATTACAGTGTACAAAGTTATTTTTAGCTTTAGACGCCATGTTGAGACCAAAGACTTCTCAAGCCACCTGTAGTATTATTTTTTTTTATTTTTTTTTTTTATTTTTTATTTTAAATTGATTTTTTACTCTCTAAATATTCAAAATGTATATTTTTTATACATTATTGTGTACATTTTTATATATTTTTTTCAGGAAATCAGAAAACGATAATGAAAAATATGAATGTGGTTAAAACACATGTAACTGAATTGCAGTCTAAAGTAAAAAAAAATGTTACTGTTTCTAAAGAATCATGCGTCGACATATCTCAGAAACAATTACAAATAATAGCAAAATGTTTCCCAATCGACGACAAGCAAAAGAAATTGGAAACTATAGAGGAGAAACTTTCAAATACAACTTTTTACACATTAGTTGTAAGTAACATTGTAATGTTTTATTACATTTTAATGTTTTATTATTTAATATTAATTATAATTAAACGTTATCGATATCTCCAACTCAACGAAAATGCTAAATGTAGTACATTCATTAATTTTATGTGCAATTATAAGTTACAACAAATTTTGGAAATCATAGGTAGCCGAAGTTCTCAGAGGGAATTCCGATTTCGACGTGATATTCACATCAATGAGAGATCCAATATTTCAACTATTTTTGATAAAGTTTTTTATTTCTAACAACCGCAAAATTGCAATTATGAAAAATTGTAAAAAAATCGGTATTTTCAATAAAAGAAGAGATAAAATGATATCTACTCTTGTTTCTCTTATACTACTAGCTGTACATGGGAGAAAAATGAGTTGAAGAAATGCCTACTTATTCATGCTTAATTTCACTTTCATATAACTTACGTGTAGCAAGGTTATAAAATCTCTCACATCTACAGCACACGAGATGACATACATGCATGGTATCATTTTATTTCGACACGCCGGGGTAAATTTACGATTTTGCGCACGCCTTTTTCAAAATAAGCGTCGTAGAAACCTTGCGCACGTTGCATCGAAAAATATTGTTTGATATGAGCGAGAAAATGATTTTAGCCTTGTGTGACCTTTCCGCAAACTTCACAAGAGGTTATAAATCACATTCCAACACTTGTATCGAAAATATATTTTCCATACGTTCCGAAATATCGTGTGCTGATATGGTAGCAGAGTATCAAAATTATTTTAAACTAACACTGATTGCTCGTGTGCAACATTTTTATAAATTACACAGCTTAAGCGTTTTTATTTAACTAATCACCCAAGGAGCGAGGAACAAGATGTCATTGTTAGGCTTCACAACATTCGCCATCACTTTTAAAAGAGGATATCGCTTAACTAATATTTATTTTATTCTCCAGGATTCCTGAAAGTTACTTATATCACAGACAAATCAAACAGTAAAGGTAATGTACTTTAAATTATAATGTACTATACATGGGTTCATTTTTCATGATGTATTATTAATAAATTATTATTATTATTACTGCATGAGATTACCAAATTAATTTATCTTGTATAAAAACTGTGTTTTTTAAAGCACTTATGAAAAGTTTACTTTACCATAATTTGCAGAAATGAAATTCTAAGTACACTGTAAAAAGAAATCCACGTTATTCATTATTCAATAAAGGTAATTTTTTAACTCTTCAAATTAAATAATTTATAGAAAAATAACATTCAAATATGTAATCCTGCCTGTATATACTTTTATAGATATAATATTTTCCAAAGCATTTACTAAGTGTATACTTGTTTAATTTTATTTAGTTTTATTTAAAATAGTAAAAATTCGATTCGCTTGACGTTTTTATATCATTATTTTGCTAATAATTGTTATTCATATACAGGTATGCAAGTGCATATGTTTTTAGCAAATTTTGGAGTATAATCTACATAAAAAAATATACACTTGGTATATCAGTTAAATATCGTTAATGTTTTGAAAAATATAGCGAATCTAAAATCGGGCTGCAATTTTTTCTTGTTCTTTTTACAGTGTAATAAGTATAACAACATTTGCTTTTTTTAACCTTTAGAGTACCGCAATGCCAATATATTGGCGCACCCCTTGATCGGCACTTAGCCTATGATTAATCAATGATACAAGATACCTTTTATACCAGTTTAGTAAGGGCGATATGTTCCCTGAAACCTGGTACTCTAAAGGTTAATAATTTGTGTCCAAGGTTTTGGTTAGCTGTTTGTACATACCTGTTGCTGTTTAATCACCTATAAAATATGTTGTGTAATTGGTATTGGTAAATGAAAATAGCGCATGACTACTATAATTATACCATTACAAAGTAGTTAAACAACAGAAAGTTGTATATTTTAAAAATAAATTGTAGGTGTTCCGCGTTGCAACTTTCGACGCCTTTCGCTTAAGTCTCCAACCTTTATTATTCATTCCTTTTAAGGGGGCTCCAGCGCGAGTAGTTTAAAGTTCAAGTAATTTTTTTTTTTTTTTTTTTTTTTTTTTTCGGGGTACGGAGTACAACTGGGTACTTTTACGTACTACTGCGTAATAGTGTGCTTTTAAAAAATTATGTTGATGGCGATAGCGAAGCGATGGTGGAAAGGCACACGAGACGAGAATCTCTTACTGAACATTTACCGCACGGTATTTTTCGCTACGACGTGTGGAAAGCTCGATTTCAGCACACGGCTTTTGTTGAGCATGCGGAAAAACGAGCTTTCCGCGCGGAGTGGCGAAAATAATTTTTGTAATACATAGTGCTTTCTCGCTTTTATGCATTTGCATATTTATTTATTGCTATTCTTACACACTGTATTTAGACACCATCCATTCGCGAGAATTAACTTTCACGGACTTGTATCGGTAAACATATAAAAATAACTTACAAAACTAAAAAGGGAATGTTTGTAAAAATCATAAAACATCTAATATATTAATCAATATTATCATTTTCATAATCTACTTTCATCGATATTTATGCATAAACCTCTTTCAGTGTCGACGAACCGAGTGAACAAGCCTGCTTCCTGTATTATAAAATTGCATACTATTTTTACATTATTGTTATATGACCAGAAAATTGGCTTCAAACTTGTCATTTTTCTTAATAACTTGCTTTTCTTATTTCAATAACATTCTTTTTAAGTATGAATTATTAGAAATATTAATTTGAGTACGTTTTTTAATTTTACCGTTTTTTTTAGTTTAATTACATAAAAAATATTGGAGGATCGAGTCCAAAAGCACATCTTGACGATATGATCAAGCATCTCATTACGGATCAAGTTCTGATGAATTACAGTTATACAGGTCAAAGTAAAAGGGCGGAAATAAAAAACAAACGATTTTCTGACCTAAAGATAAATAACGTGATTTTTTGTAAGTATTATGCTATTTGCGCGTTTTGATTAAAATAAATATAGCTCTCAAAATTAGTATACTGTAAGATTCATTTTTTGTTTTTCTACCATGAATTAAATAAATTAATTTTTCTAACGGATATATATTTATTTTATGTTTTATATATATG
>JAWWEP010044592.1:0-11927 GCA_035582995.1 Sycophila quercilanae | reverse complement strand
TATTTATATTATTGTTTATGCGATAACCTCTAAACCGAATCTCCGCGCGCGAAGCGCGCGCCTGATCTAGTTTAATTAAAAATCAATGAATAAACCAAAATAAAGGAAGATCGAAAGAACAATTAAGAAAATAAAAAAAATCGTTTGAGAAAAACGATAATTTTCACGACAACTCGTTAAATATAATGGCGCAGCCGAGCGATTGTTCAAAAAGTCGAGCGATCGACTCGCGCGAACCACGGATCTTTCCCCATCGCGCGCTTCGGCGTCTTTAGCGCGCGGAGGAAGTAATTAAGGCGCTCCTCCTGGATTTTCAGTCCGGTGCATAAGTAGGCGCTCGAAGCGCGTTCGTTACGTCGATGTTACACGGCGCACTGATGATGATGGCTCGCGGGGAAGTGTGCCCCGTGCGAACGCTCGGGAATTATTCCTCCCCCCGCGGCGCGCGTAAAAGATATAGCCGCGCGACAAGCGACGAGTAAAACGAGCCTCGGCTCGAAATTTGTATATTGTTGCAGCGCTGAGGGAAGAAAGTTCCTTCATTAAAAGTGACAGCGCCTTTATTGTGTACGTATATCCGCCGAGAGAAAGAGAAACTTTTTATATTATTATTTAACGCTTACACGAGTGCCTCTTAAAGCGGCGCTTGTAATGCGGTTAGTCCGGAAAGCCGCGGGTGAATGTTTAGCGTGCCTTTCAGGCGTTTTTTTTCTTTCCCTTACCCGAAGTTCGTCGAACTACAAATTGTTTTTTAAAACTCGCCAGAAAGCAATTTTAAACGCCGCCGACTGCGTACAACGCATGTTTATTCAATTTTATTAACTTTGCGGCCAAGTTTAAATGGACTCAAAATAACTTCTCGCAGAATGTTTATGTAATAATTATTAATGTCAGCCATGCGGTGACTATATATTTAAAATTTAACTTTCCAAATTATTTTTTTTCGGGGTGTCTATACGAAAGATTTCTAAAAATTTCGTCGAGGAAAATACGAAAATTTCAGCAAAAAGTCGCTAAAATTTGCATCGCACTTGACGAACGAGCTCATCACCGAACAAAGAACAGCGATAAAAGCCGTATAAAATTTCTCAACGCGGCGAAATGGAAAGGGTGGCGGCTCGAAATACGCACTCCCGGCCGACGGCCTTGAGACACCTGGCGCTATCGCGTCGAACGAATCGGTCGATCGGCGGAAAACGCCGAGGGCCAGACGAGGAGTGAGAGAGAGAGTGCCCCGGGCGATTGCGCAATCCGCGCGTTCTTGGAAAGCGATGCGATTGAGCGTCTTCATTGTTCGAGCACCGAAACAGAGGCGCACTTGCAACGTCACTCCGCCGCTACTAATTCTCGATTGACCATGAGATTGGCTTCTTCTTCCTACTCCTCCTAGCACCTTTTTTACACGAATTTTTTTTTTACTTCGACGCGTATATAGGTGTGGCCGTCAGTGAGCGCCGGATATACAGTTATAATTGGAACAGTCGGTACACCGGGTGCCTCCTCCTGACACCTGATTAGATCATTACTCACTGGGACTTTAATTGAGCGCGGGAAAAGTGCCTCTGAAATTGAATTATCAGGCCGTTTGTTCTTAATATCCGAGGATGGTGAAGAGAAATCGGGAGTCTCGAAAAATACGGCTCGTAGAGCTGAAGTGCAGGATTGAAAGTGCGCGGTGAACGATAACGAGGGGAATCGTTTATCACTTATTTCTGAAGGCTAAATCTCTTGTTCAAATAGATAAATTATGGCTGTTGATTTTTCTAATCTGACGGTCTGTATCTGAATGGGCTGTAACTTTTAGTCAGTCACGGTCAGTAATATTTGGAAATATCGCGTTTGCCTCAAGGAACCCAGATTATTCTATTTGTTCAATGATACTTACTCGAAAATATCACCCAATAGCAAAAAGAATTTTATTTATCTCAATTTCCACAAAAGTACTATACTATTGATTTATAAAAGACTAGTTAGATTGAGCGCGCTACGCGTGCCTCGTAGGAATTTTTTAGACTACGATGACAATCTTTCTCTCTCGACATTCAATTTTTTTTCGAAAATCAAAATTGAGTTCAAAATTCGAGATCGAGATTCGAGATAGCAAAACCGATACGTCTATTACTTTTTAGAGTATGGAATGAATTTAAACCATTTCAATTTAACTATAGTGATTTGACGTTACTCTGAACGAATTCGCATAATACACGAGTCAACGAAGTTGCATGTTTCCTACTCATCAAATTCAAAAATAGAGCTTTCCGCTTCCGATACCCAACATCAATCACGTATTGCTCAAACGCCATCACTATAAGCTCCAGCCGTGACCTCAAACCACGACACTCCAATTTTTCACGCCGTCGAAAAAAAAGAATTCTCGTGATTTCCTACTGTTCCCTCGAGTACTCCTAAAATCTCTCGCATAACTCATAATCCGATTCACGTCGAATTCTCACACAGTCCTACAAGCTAACCATTAGCGCGCGCATGCCAAGCAGCCATTTAGACCGATATCCCGCATTTCCAGAATTACACGAAAGAAAAACAAAGAAAAAGTAAAAAAAAGAGAGGATGCTAGGATACCAGCCGCAAGGCGATTCGCGCTCGAGGATGCGTGTCGCGAATCGGGTCGCGCAGTCGTCGACATCGACGACCGGCACCGGTTGGCACTCGCGCGCCTCTCCGTATGCAAAATTAATGTTTGTAATACTTAGCGCTTCGCGGCAGGGGGAAGCTATCGCGCAGGACTCGGGGCTCGTGAGAAACCACGTTTCGTATATGGCGAGTGTCTAGAGCCGCGCGCGCGTACCCGATACTTTGCGCGGCGAATCGCGCGCTCTGGCCGGCGTCCGATCGTGGCGTGACCTCCTTCTTCCTCTTCTGCTGGGATCCAGATCGCTGCTACTGCTGCGGTGTTATTAGGTTTCCTCGTAGCTTTTGATTTTTCGCGAAGTGCGGGTTTCTTTTTTTTTCCTTCATGGGCTTGGACTCTCTGCTGCGAAAAAGAGGTTTTTGTGTTAGGAAGAAGCCTACTTCTTTGCGGTTGAATTGTCAAGGTCAGGTGCTTTTCTTCTTTGAAAAATGAAATTTATAAAAAAATCTATGTTGTAATAATAATCTGTTGAATAATATTTTAAAAATTCGTTTTTAATTATAGTATAATAAGCGGACGATCGTGAAGTATTCTATATAAATTAGTAGGTACTTTATTATACTATATAAATTAGTAGGTATTTTGTTATACTGACTTATAAGAAATCAAACTTTACTGGAAAAATTACGAGCGCAATACACTTTATAAATTATTACGTATACAGCTTTTTTTTTTCATTTTATACAACAACTAATGAATTTCACATCGAACTGTAATCGCTCATTACGCGCTTCTTCCTTTCTACTTTTTTCTTATTTGCGCTACCAGTCTGCACGCAGCGATGGTCGATGCCGGATGTATTAAATTGAAATACCTCCAGTGCAATTCGAAGCGTTTGTTGTCCGAACTTAATTGGCCGTTCACGTTGTTTCCGAATATTCAAAAGTGTGTCGGACGATGTTAACTGTGTATTTAATTTTCATTACGCTACTTTGGTACTGCAACTTTAAATGGTCACTGTGGCATACAAAGGTGAGAGATTCTTAAACAATCTTTTATTTTTTATTCTCTTCTATTTTATATTACTTCCAACGATCGAAGAACAAGCATCGTAATAGTGTTCGAACGATAATACAATTTTAATGTCCCCTAAGCAGTATAAAAATTACAGTTACAATTTATAAATTACAACGAAAAAGTAGGTCTAGCAACGGTGTCCGAATCGTCTATAGTCTGCTGCTTTTTTTATTGTTCGGAATAAGACGCAACATTGCATTTTTCGAGGCTCCTTCCAAGAAACAACGATACCGTATATTTCTAAATAATAAAAAAAAGGTCGATATAACCTATATTTAGCAGTACATCATTTCAACACGTGCGCCACAGAAGGAGCGTCAGGCTGAAGGATTTGCAATTCAAATGTGCGCGCCAACTATTCGTCAATTTCACGATCCTATTAGGCGTGTATGTCGGCCGAATGAGAAAAAGCCATCGGTCGTCCACATGAGTAATTCCCAATGACTCTGTCATCCGTAAATCCTTTTTATTCTCTCCGCGCGCCTCCCAAGGGCTTCCGCCGCGGGAAAATCGTGACAGCCCGCGCGGGTGAACTCGACAAAAATTCGCCGAGTTTTCTTGCGCGATCGAAATCGAGCCGAGAGCGACTCGGCCGATTTGATTCATCGGCGCTCTATAAAGAGAGTGACGAGACACTCGGTCGCGGCAAGGATATATCGGCACCAGGAGAGCGGGACGTCTGCTGCTTTGAATTGAAATCACTTAGAGCCAATACTGCCGACCAGCGCCAAGGTTCACGCATTCCTCACCGTATACTACCCATTGCCGAGTGAAATCTACTTTACATTCGCGTATAGACCTTTTCTTAGTTTTTTTTTTTACTTATATTATAGTTTTATACGTTGGTGTCGTCTAGTAGTAATAGAAATATTTTTATTTTTATTTACGTATTTATTACATTTTTTGTATGATAAAAACGAATTGTTATCTTGAAGGTAAATAGCTAGAAATCTTTTTTCATTGTTTAATTAGGAATACAGTTATGAGATAATTAATTTTTTATTTGCGTATTATCTCTAGTACTACTGCGGTCTTTGTTGTAAAAATAAATGTTTATCTTGGGAGGTATTTAGCTAGACCATGATTTAGAGACTGAAACTCTTTATTTGCTCTTTTCTTTAACGTATCACTTCGGAAGTAAGCGTAAATACAAGATAAACGTACGATAAGCCTAAAAGAAAATCTACTTCTTTTGGGACTTAAAATACATCCCGAGAATTATACTGCTAAGAAAACTTTCTATCTAGAAAATCTAGAAACATCGTACATTTCGTACTTTATATCCCAACAAATTCAATTAAATGAAACAATAAAAATATAATTATTCGTATATTCACAGGATAACCAACTGCAGATCCCTTTAAACTGCTTGCAGATAATCTTGCGCCCAGATAGCAGAAAATTATCATACCACACTTACGTGATTCAATTGTAAAAAAGCTAAAATTAAATTAGCGCTTCCCAATGATAAAAATTAATCGATCGCCCAACGAGCAGCGATCGCAAAGCCATATTAATACCCTGAAAAAAGAACCGAACGTTTCATCAATCATCGTACCTCGCCAAACTCGCTCCGCTCGCCATTTTTTTCCTACCTCATTAAAAATCAAGTATCCCGTCCGATGAAAAATCACGAGCTATCGGCGCGCGCGAGTCACGGCGCCGCGGCGCGCGTCCGCATAAAAGATCAGCGAGTCCGCGTGCCTGGCCGATTGTGTTCATTGGGGCCTTGTCAGGTGCCAAGGCCGCCTAGCGCTGGAATCCGTTGACCGGCAACTCTCAAAAGCGTGCGAGTCTGTATGCGCGTATATACGTATATTCACAGGTGAGAGCCTCGGCGGCGCCGATTCCTCGCCGCGGGGCCTTATACACGTTTCCGCGCTAATGATGCCGCGGCGATATCGCCCCGCGGGGGAGAGACTCGACCGGGAGCGGGGCGCACCGCTTATTAGCATGCGACTTAGTCACGACTCGTTACGGATTATGTGCCGAATGAAAATTTGTGTTGACTCGGTTCGGGATACGGGCGACCGGCTGTCGTGCGATAGATATATACGTGTGTAATGTATACATATATGTGTAGGAATGTGTAGGTGGAAATTGCCGGGATATACGTTCGCCAAGAGGTTGAGGTCGAGCGGGCTTGACAATTTTATAAGCTTATTTGTATGGAATTTTATTTAATCTGATTTTTCCAAGGTGCCAGATTTACTGTTAACGGACTTGTGCTGAATCGATGTATATTTTTGCTGCACTCAATTGTACGTTTTTCTCTTTATCTTTTTTCTCTGCACAAGGTGCTGACTTACTTATTTGTTTAATATACATTAAACCAGCCGAAAGTCCTTTAACAAAAATAATTAAAAATAAAAATACAAAAATAAAACAAAATAAAAAATTTTATAGTACGCGACCGCCTGCCTTCTTTAAAGATTATCGTTAAATTTTTTTAATCATTTTTTTCACTTCTACGTGATACTTTATTTTGAACCATATATATAAGTTGAGGACATTAAAATCTTATCTAAAACGTTTTTAACCTTGATGGGCAGATCGATGGGTGAGCATGGATGTTTGATCGATATAAACTTTTTTAGACTCTTGGTAGCTTCATTTAACTGCAGCATTTCGTGCTTCATGAAACTAAAACATTTGTGCTTCACCTTCACTATATACTTCTATAGGGGAACTCGGGGCATAGTGGGCCACCCCATTAAATATACAATTGGTGTGAAAACCATTTATTAACAAGTTTCATTTAAATTAAAGAATTTTGAAAGACTGTCATTATTACATTGCAGTATTATACTGCATACAAAAATTATATATAGTGATACTGCAATGTAATAATATAAGTGCTCTAATTTAAACGAATTTAAACTTATTAATTATTAATAAATGCTTTTCACACCAAATGCAACATATTTAATGGGGTGGCCCACTATACCCCGACTTCTAGTCCTAACTGATATGACACAAAAATAAAAAGAATCGAAGCCCCAAATTGAGGCCTTTAAAAAAAGCGATCGTAAAACGAAGAATGAAAATTGCACACACAGTGCACTGGACTAACAGTAAAGTCAGTAAAACGCAAATGTCAAATAAATTTCGCGTGTTCTCTATCAACGAGCAAATAGCGCGAGTTTCGCGCCAACGAGATAAAAAAGCGCCTCGCGCGTGCGGATCGCCAATTAAAGAGCTGGCTAGCGCCTAGCGGGCACGTAAGTGACAGTGGCGCGGAGGACAAGGCGCGCGTCGATTGCCGCCGCGACCGGAAAATTATATCCCGATCGGCGCGATAATTCAGAAATAATTCGTTTTAAATCAGCCCGCCGACAGGTAGGACTCGCTCGCGCTCGATCATTAATCAGCGCGCGAGCGCAGCTGCGGCCGCCGGCGCATTCCGCGCGCCACCTCTGCGCCCCGGAGCCTCCGCGAAAGGTGCCACTATAAAGCATCTAACGGGCGTGTTTTCGAGCATCGGGCTAAAGCTGCTCGCGTGCCCGCGATCCGATCGCGGCTTTTACGACGAACGTCCGGCTGCATTGCCGAGTGCACTCGCGCGCGGGGGAGCCTTTAATTCTGCGAGCGAGCCCCGTGACTTGCACCGCGACCGGAACTGCATTATCGCTGGATTCGCCATGCAGTTGTCCGGAAGCTGCTTCTTTTTGGAATTTGAGCGCAGATTCGTTTCGCGCGTATAGTGTGATGGCTGCAATAAATAATTCTTGAAGTACGTCAAAATATTTTTTTTTACGCACTTCATTTATTTTTAATTAGATTCATCGAGGTTTGTCTTCAAAAGCGACGGCAGGGTACGTGAAATAAGCAGTCGAATAATGATGTTAAAATCCAAAATGTTCTCATATAAAAATTTATTAATTTGAGTAGAAGAATTATAAAGAATTAAAAAATGCAGATTAAACGCTCCGAAATAATATTTTTTCAATTATTTTTCATATTCATACTGTTTTCGAATCAATTTTTAATTATTAAAATTTCTTTTTTTTATTAAAGCATCTCTCAAAAAACAAAGTCAAGATGATGTGAATCATGCAATTGAATGACGCTATAGAATTCAAAATGAATTTACTAATTAATTCATATGAAATCATTAAAATAATTTAAAAAATTCATGTCTGTTTCAATATAAACTAATCGATAAATAAAGAACTAAAAAATGGAATAATATTGAAAAATAAAGGAATATACGAGATGAATAGTTGCTAGTTTCTAAAAAAAAAGTTATTGTAGTCATCCGCACTAATCTACTTAAACGACTTCCCCATTCTTTTTGACGTCAAAAGCTCGCTCTAAACGACTCCTACCGTTCGTTACACCGTCGGCCCGGTAAAAAAAAATAATAAAAAAAGAATAAAAAGAAAGAAACGCCGCTCGAGGCGCGCCATTTCATCCATTATACCGGCACATTAACCAACACCTCGAGAGGATCTCACCCTCTCGCACATGTCGCCATACTCTCGGCGGCTTCTGCGGTGCAAAAAGAGCCGGCCGCGCACCTCGCACCACCTCTAACTGTACAACTTCTCGTCGCAGTTAGACTCGGCTCTCTTACACCCATGTCTCTCGCGCGCGACTCGCGGGCTGCCGCGCCGCGGCGTACGGTTCTTTTCTCACTCGAATTCAGTCCGAGATGAATGGAAGCGTTATCCCCGGCAGTATATATATACAACTCGCCTCGTAGCGGCGGGCGAAAAAAAGGCGCCGCGGGAATGCGCCGGAGATGCTCTCCGCGCGGAAATTCGCCTCGGCGAGCGTTCAACGTTCTCCTTTTTCCTGCTCCACGCGCGCGAGCTGTCCGCCCGAGCAATTATGAAAATACAGAGCTTCCCCGTTGCTCTGCAGCGCCGGCAAAAAGGTCCTCGAGCGGATTGAATGCTCCGCAGCGGCGAATTCGAGGAGGAAGCGTATATTAATCGCGGCCGTCCGTCGAACGGTTTGGTTGTGTACGTGTGAAAAATTGCCGAGCCGCAGCTCGCGTGAGATGAGCAATGGCTGTGCGTGAATTTAATGCAATTAAAGAAAGTTTAATTAGTGTGACTTACGGTGCGCGAGCCAACAGCCGGCGAAATTTATGGAGATTATGATGGAGTCGGGGAATTAACATAGTAGCGGTAGCGGGTCAATTATATTGGGTAGCGGATGGAGGTTTAGTACCGCCTTATGCGTGCTGAATATAAGAAAAATAAAAAGTACAGCGGAATGACAGTAGGAACAAGGTGCGGTGCTGTTGATGGACTCCACCCAAGTCCTTGACAATGTCACGAATCTCCATTTTGCAATTTACATTAGTAATTCATTTCGGAACGGCACGCAATGCCACTGAATGCTTGTCCGTTTATTAATTATATCTTTTCGGTGTTTGCGTATACTGTATGATGGATTTTCAATTAATCTTCATAAATCACTTTTTTCAATTCGATGTAGCAATGTATAGACATTATCATTCATTTTTAAATCACGTCAATGCATAATAAAAGTAATTAAAAAAACTAATAAATATTATATTTCTTTTTGTTACAGGTACGTTCCAAAGCTGTTCGATCAATGCACTTTAATTATGTGAGTTGGTGAATTTTCATTAAAAATTTTATATAAACGAATCATTTAAAAAAAAGTACACAAAAATTGTAAATTAAAAATACAAATGCTATCGAATCGGAATGACGTTTTAATTGTTATGGATCCGAGGTCGTCGTTCGACGGGCGGCGCCGGGAAAATTTCTTTATAAGCGATGCGGATCGTCGATAAATTTCTTAACAGAGTATCTTGTGCCAAATTATGTAAAAAGAGCTTCGATTTTAGACTTTAAAGTTAGACAAGATTCTTGGTATAACAATAGACTAATTGGTGTATATTCACGTTGAGTTTTTTTGGCCTGTAATTTTCTGCTTCCTATGCATGGTTCGTCCTCATTACGGCAAAAGCTTCTACTTTGTTTATAAAAGAAATAAGTACAGGCCTTCCTCGCAAGTTTCATCGATTTGCCATAATACACGAATAACGGACATTGCCTGAGATTGACATTTGCAAAGGAATAGTGCTTGGAAGCCACGCCCATAATACCAGAAATCGAAAGCTTCTAGAAGACGGTTTCATTTCTGGATGTTGGAAGTTATTAAAAGCCAATTTACGTGAGAGCACGTCAGTTGCGACAAATTGGATTCTCCGAATCCGGGAAGGTTTTTATAATTGCATTGCCGTCGGATCGATAGGCGAATGAACGCCTCGTCTGCGGGGTCAAGGTCCTACCACGAGAAGATCAAACTCTCCTCTCTACTCCCTCTTGAAGCTTTCGCTCGGTGACATTAAATCGATATGAGGTCTTCGCTGAATATTCGCCATAAATTTGGTTTGCTCAGCTCTCAGACTGTCTGTACTTTCAACGCCCTTCAATAATCAATCTTGCACGTCGAGCGAATTTTCTTATCCGGAGTTGTAGAGTATCATTCCGCTGTAACTCCTTCTTGTTTACCTTTCGAATTATTCATCGTTCCACAGGAATTACTTTTTAGAATATACAGAAAATTGATAAGTAAGGATTTTTATCGAACTAGAAAAAGTTTATTTAAAAAATCAAATACTACACTGTTACCACTTGCAAATGCTATTCAGTGATTTATCAAATTCACTGTTTTACTTTGATCGTCACTGAAAATTAGTTGAATTACACCGCATGGCATTGTACATTGAATTAAAAAAGATTTATCGTCTTGCGAATCCTCTAAAAGCGACTAATCGATATTTTCACAATCTTGTTGCTTCGTTTTTTAAAACTCTCCAAACTATGCATTTTTTCTAAACATTAGCATCACAGTAGCTTCTAGTCCCCGCATAAAAATCACCGCCAATTCAGCTCTGCTCTGCAAAAATTTATCAAATTTTTAAAATTTAAATTTTGCTTCGACTACAAGCAGTGCAAAGGAAAAATCTCGAACCTAAGGAGAAAACGCGCAGCGCGCGCGAGGAAGGGAACCACCCGAAGGGCTCCAGAAGCTCGCGGGCAAGGCTTGAAAAAGCGCGCGCACGCTGGGCAAAAAAAAAACAAAAGAAACAACGAAGAGGCAACATCCGCCTCCTCGCGCGCGAGCGCTCGGCTCCCGCGTCTCGCCTGGCAGCTTCTCCCGCTCAAATCGCCGACGCTCGCCGGGATAACTCGGTCCTCCGGCGCGGTGGCAGTCGCTCGCAGCTCGCGGACCTTGAGAATTACAGCTCGCGTCGTTACTCTTTTCAGCCCGGCGACCACCACTACCAGTGCGCCGGAGCTGCTGCCGGTTGCCCTTCGCAGCTCCGCACGTTCGAGGCCGTCTCTCTATCTCTATCTCTCTCTCCTGCTCTTGCTTGCCGCACACCTTGCGCTTGAGATACATCTTTCTAGCCGGAGGTGGTTTCCTGTCTCTAGCGAGGCATAATTACGCTACCGGAGTTGCATGTGAATTCTATTGGCTGGGCATTTTTTTGCTTTGCTCGGGGAGGGAGGGGGGAGTTGTTTGCTCGTTATTTATTGCGGTCTTGCTGGGATACTAAGTTGCGGTTTGGAAAATTAAGACGAAATTTTCGGTATTAAGATAATAATGGGCGAGCTGCTGCGTACGTGCATATGTTGGAGAGATTAAATGCCGCTGAAACTTTCGTTTATAATTTTGCTATTTGTCGTAAAAGTACATATTTGGGTTCGGAAAGATGAAAACGTACTTTTTAAAAAGTGTCTGCATGTATGTACTGTATGCATGTACATGTGTCGTTTCCGGGTAACTACTTTTAAACAACGTGGTGGATTATTCTCAAATTTTGTACACAAAGGTCATTCAATTGTCGCTTAAAAATTTCAAGTAATTCTACAGACTTGTTTCGATTTTAGATGTATATTAGTGTTTTTTGAAAATTTGGAAATTTTCTTAACTTCTAAACGAAGCGGTAATTCTTCAATTTTTTTACACAATTTTCACTCGATTGTCGTGAGAGACTGCTTGAAGTTAGTGATTTTTGAAAATTTTGAAATTTTTCTTGAAATTATTATTTTCTTTTTGCTGTATTTTGATTATTTTAATTTATATTTGATATTATCTGACATGAAAAATGTTTTTTTTTTTGTATAATTTACTTACATTCTTAAGGTTTTAGGTTTATATTTGTTAATGTCAAATTTTTTTCTGTCAAATCCCTTTATAAAAAATGCATGGGCTTTTCATTGTAGTCAGTATTTCTCGAGTTGTGATTGGTCAAGCGATAGTTGTC
>JAWWEP010044581.1:0-11927 GCA_035582995.1 Sycophila quercilanae | reverse complement strand
CGCTTCGCTCGGCCGAAAAACGTCTCGGGAGGCAAATAATCCGCTTCCGCCCCCGTTGCATAATGTACTATTTTTTTGTATCTTTAAGCTACTTACGTAATTCTGTTTCATTAGAAACAATTTTTATTCAATATTTGTGTATTTTTTTGAAGCAATTAAGATGAAACACTAGCTTTGTGTAATTAATTAGTTAGTACATAAAATGTTATGTTATTTATTTATTTTTGTTATTTTTCGTTCAATTGTAAACACAAAATAAGTGATTTTTAACAGTATATTTAAGAGTGTATGAAAATATCTGTGTGTGCGAAATGTACAAGTGTACGTGCGTGGGTGTAAATAAATAAACGTAAATAAAGTATAATAAAAATATAAGTATGACACGTGCGGCTATAGGACCCTTTTTTTTTGTCGGTTATTGTAAGGGAATGACCGTCTCTATGGAGACGCGACTGTTGAATCTGTGCACTATCTATGCTGAAATATATATTTTTCGCAAAAGTCTATGATAGTCTTCTGGAGAGTGATTGATTGATAAGTACAGCGCCAGTCATTCTGCGGAAAATAGTGAGTCATATTTTCCTTTTTCGAGGAGAGGAAAAGGAGCTTGCGTGCTTTTTTTTTATATACGATGGGTATTACAATAAATTTGTTTCCTCGTAAAATTTATCGGAGTATTTCGTGCGCTTTTTTTTGCGTACTTTGGTGCGTGATTTATAATATACACGTAGAGGTGAAACTGGAAGAAAAGAAACAATTTGTTGAAGGTTTTTTTACTGGGTGCGGGAACTACATAATGATCGAGGAAAATCAATTAATGATCCAGGGAAAGTATTTGCATAATATTTAATGAGGCGCTTATAAAGTTTCACTGCGTACCTGTGCATTGCGAATTCGGCGAGACATAAAATTTGTATGCGTAAGAGAAACATTAAGATCTTTTTAGCGTATATATTCGTAAAATGTTTGATACAAGGTGTTTTTTGTTTTAAATAACTACTGTGTATCATTTAATCTTTATGCTTGTAAATTTAATTAGTGGAATATGGACGTTTATATTTCACGATTGGCGGAGAGGCACTTTCCGCATACCCATATGATTTTCTGCATTACTATAGAGCTATTACTCTACGAATAGAGAAAATTATTGGTAGAAAAATGACTGGGGATTTAGTAATTTTGGGAGTAAATAAAATGTCTGGTAAAAATTTCCCCACAGCTTTGTAAACATTTATCTGTATTTTTTAAGAGAAGACTAATATATAATAATTGGACAAAAAATTACTCTGATTTAAATTAAATAATGAAACATAGTAATGTTAATTTACATACATGCATATTTAATCAAACACAAAATAAATTTACATAAAAATTTACGCTTAAATAATGAATAAGAATCATGAAATATTGACTAATTCTTGGCAATCATAATAGCAGTATAAAAAAAAAGATGTATTACAGCACCATAAAATCCCACTATCATGATCCAATTAAATCCTCGAAAAAAGTCACTTATCCAACCAGCAAAAGTCAAACAAACTAAATTCGATAAAACCAATACAGCAAGAAAACTCGAAGGTATCCACAGAATCTAAAAAGAAAAAAAGAACATGTAGCTTTCCAATCGCGCGACCGATCGCCGCTCATTGTTCGACGGCGCTTTCTACATTTCCCTACGCTCGGCTAAAAAAAAAAGGAAAAAATACCACCTTCCGAAGCGAGATAAAAAAAAAACGAAGCAACCTGTAGGCGTTCGTTAACATTGTATATAAGACTCGTGGTGTCCGGCCGCGCGGTAGTCGGTTACATCCCGCAGAAATAGCGCCGCGGCGGAGACTTTCACTGCGCCGGGTTTATAATCGGACGATCTGACTTAATAGAGAACTGCGATCTCGGGGCACTTGCACGCTGCAAGAGGCGGCCGTGTTGCATGCGAACCTCCGGAGCGAACGACCGCCGCCCAGCGCGTTTCAGTTTTGCGGCTAGCCGAGCATTTCCTCGATTATCAGTCTATTACGCGTAATTACTTTTAATTTTTCACGCCTGGGGCCTTTTTATTTCGTGCGGGAAAGAAAAAAGAATGAACTTCGCTGAGATGCTCGAGCACGAGGAGTTTTCAATGAGACGCGCTTCAATGGTATGATTTAAGTGGTTAATCGCGATTTTTTTTTGTTTATAGTTAGGGTGAAGAGATTTAATGGGGTTTATTAAGAGGTTCTGCTAATTTTCTTTGAGTTTTACACTTGAAAAATGTTTTCGCAAAACTTATAATTGAGTATAACATTTATTCGAAAATACTATAATTTTATGCTCGCAAAGAAAAGTATATTAAAAATTACAATATAGTTGACTTTATAATGATTGTACAGATTTACATGGAAAAATTAGAATAGTTTCGTGTAAAATTTACAAAGGCTATTGCAAAATTCGTCAGATTTTCTGCCAAGGAAACTGTAGTAATTTTAAGTATATAATTTTAACTACGTACGGATATTTTTAAAATATAACAAAATTTAATTTTATAGGAGGAATTTTTATCTTGTATCGACAGCTGATTTATGTGTTATGAAATCGTATATGTCCATTTAATGGTCGGTTAATTTTGATATAGTAAAAATTCTTTAAATATCTTTGTTGAAATTTCCATGTGCTTTCACAATGATAGAAAGTGTACTAACAGACTTTTAGAATGCTATAAAGAAAAATTATTTTAGTATATAGTCTTATCATGCATGACTGAAGCTTATTCTGCACCTAATAACTCCTCACAGAAAAAGAGTTTTTATAAATATTGCAATGTTGTATGATGATCTTAGAACTACTTAAATAGACACTGAAAAAGTTGTGACATTTATGTGTTTCTATACATACGTGGAAAGAAAAGTTCTACTAAAAATTGCGGTAATAAAATTTATATTTTGAAGAATTAACCATAAATTTTCAAGAAACTATTGTAATTTTCCCATCATAATGTCAGTCAGTCTCTACAGTCTCTAAGGGCATTAAAATTGACTGTCGAAATTTTAGTAGAGAAATTTTTCCCGTGTACTGAAAGTTGAACTATAAGTCCGCAACTTTAGTTAAAGAACGTATAATGAAAAGTTTTCTGTAATAGAATTGCAAGATGGCGTACCTTTTCTTAACTAACAGTAGAACATTTATTTTTTTTTCACTTGTCTGATAAAAAAATAACGATATTTTTAGTAGTTTTAAAACGATTTTTGGCGTACATAATGACTACAAACAACATCATTTGTTAATTAATCAAGAAATCGGTGAAAACTCGTTTTTCGTTAAAAAAGTTTTATTTTATTCTTGTGATCTGCTATCCTTTTGTATTTAAAATATAATTGTTACTAATAATAAAATTGTTCAAAATAATGCATTAAAAAGTATGTAATAATATTTTATTAATTAATTTCCAATCATAGATTACATAATAATTCGAATCTTCATTTCCTCGGAAAATTAATATCTTAAAAAAAGTCGATCTGCGAACTTATTAAAATCAAAATAAAACAAAATAATTTATAAAGTGACACCTTTCTAAATCCAAAATCAGCTATACCCTCCGACGCTCACCATTATTCTTTTCACACATACCCAACAAATATAAGTAAGTATCGTCTCGCCCCTCTCTTCAACGCGATAAAATTCCATTTTTCTTAGGCGCGACGGTTTATTTTCCAGCACAGACGGGGTCCCGGCGCAGACACCACCGCCGGGGCTACATTCTTCAGTCTTCCTCGCCCGATCGACAAACACGACGGGCCGGAGCCCAGATTGCTTCCCCTTTGTCGCCGTCGCGGATCGTCGGGCAAAGGCGAGGCGGCGTCGGCCGTCGACGCGCGGCTGCTGATGAAAGCTCCCCTCTCCCTCGTATATTTTTTTTTCGGGAGAAAAGCCCCTGCGGGCGCGCTGAATGCCCGGGCTGTTTATCGCGGCGCGCGATGCGCTAATCGTCGTCGCGTGGGCGAGCTCCTCTTTCACGCGCCGACGAGGACACGACGGGGCTTACCGGCAAGCGAGAGTTTTGTAGGCGGAGTAAAGAGTTATGGGGTCGACGCGCAGTTGCGAGGATTATTTTACGGACGGATGGGGCGTTTGCCCTTTTGTGACTTCGTGGTCTTTATGCGTGGTCTGTGCGGTGAAGCATTGAAAAACTTGTGTGAAGTCGACCCTTGACTGGATGACTTGCTTAGCAATCAATTTATAAAAATTAAAATAAAAGAAAAAAATAATATACGTTTCAATCAGTTTTTGATATTATATCTGATGGATCTTGTTGTCCGATTTGTCTATTTTTTTGTTTCACTGATATTTCCGATTCCCGAATTAAACAGACAAATCGGATGGCAGATCTGTCAGGTATAATATAAAAAATTAATTGAAATGTATTTTTTTTTTTTATATTTTATTTTAGTTATTCAGGTTTCGCAGATTCATTATGCTGCCCATTTTCTTTTGTCTCTAAAATAAAATATTTAGCTGCAAAAATTAGTTTAATTGAAAAGTAAAAGTATCAAAGTAAAAATAAAAATCTATTTAATTATAATAAAGTATTGCTTTTTTTTGGTAAATTTGTTAATGCACCTTTAATATGCTTTTTCTTTTCTGATCTTTCTGATATTACATATACCGATCGGAAAGACAGGCCAATAAAATTAAGAATAATTGGCTTCACTTTTAGGTTCATAATTTCTTAAATTAAAGGGAGAATTAAGAAAGGTATTGCATACATTTCCCGAATTCCTGTGATATCATATCTTATCGTGCACTAGATAGATATACTACAAAATAGTAATGTCACTGGCAGCCGACTGTCAACGTTGACTTTACCGTGTATAGTAATATATTTGTTAATGAATATTATATTGAAAAGAGAATTAAATTTTTCATTTTATAGATACTTAGTTTTTATTAAGCTTTATTTGTGTTAGTAGAAAATGTATATATGGTCTAAATTTAATTTTTATTTATAAGCCTGTTATGGGACTTGTACTTCCGTGCACCTGTTGACCTGTCTCGAGCCAACTAGATTGAAACCGGTCGTGGATTGGCTTGTGGTTGATTGTATCTGTAGTTCAGAACGTGCAGAACAAGGATTACTATTTCCTTGAAACCGCTGATGTAAAGTGAAAAAATGAAGAAATATTTTTTCCCATTTTAACTAAAATTAAGTAAATAAACAGTGTAGTAGAGTAACAATTAAATGCCGATAGGTATAAGTGTATTGGTGTACATTTAGTGTATCATATCAATACTTTGTTTCTAGATTTTGCATAGTATCAAAGTTTGGACTATATGAATTAGGACGAATAGTATATTACCTAAATCATACGTGAAAAAAAGACTAAATAAATAATCAGATTAAACATTCAGACTCAAAGTTTGTCAAGTTTTTCACGATTTTTTTCAGGTATGATTTTATAATTCAATGGTTATGGTTTATTTAAAATATATTATATTAAGCCTTTATCTATGAGTTATATTTTTCTGGATATCATTATGGATCACTGAGAAAGAATGTAAAGTACGCAAATAAATTGTAATATTAATTATTATGTACGTTGCCATATATGTTTTGATAAAAATAAGGTATATTTCTTTTTCGACATAGCTGACTTCTATAAATAAGCAATAAAAACAAAATCGTAGATGATTAGAAAATCCTCGAACCACATGGAGAGCAACGACCGAATATTAAAGTGAAAACATCGAATTCTATAACGAAAGTATCAATTTGGTGAAATGCGCATTTTCTGGCTGAGCGATATTCATCAGTTTGAATAATGAAAAATTGTATTATTCATTTACGTGTAACAATGATGTGCGGAAAGATTTCGAAGTCGCGGCTAATTAATAAAATCGTTGAATAATGCGTCCTCGTTTATTTTTAATTTTATGAAAAATTAATATCGCTAAGATTTATGTAGGCCACTTGAGTAGCATTTAGCACCAAACTTAGCAGCACGTGCCATTCCCCGTGCAATCAATTTACATCTGACAGCTGCGGCGACCTTAGAGCCAATTCCCCGAAGATGGAATCTCATCGACTTTGACAAGTTCTTCTCAAGAATAATCATTATTTATAAAATTATCTACACTATTTGCAAAAATTATAGTTTACTTATTATTAATAATTTTATTATTCATATAATAAATTACAGTGATTATAGCAATTTTTTAAATATTTTTTTTATATAGTGAATTTTTATTGTAAACATTCGACTTGTATATTTTAATTTATATGAATTTTGTAATGCTTGATAAGGACACAGTGTTAAGCTATCGAAACTTTGTACAATATTCATCAAACTGTTGACTTACGATGCGTAGCTAACAAATAATATAAAATTATAATTAGAATAATTTAATAACCTTTCTTCAAAATTAAAAAAAAAAACTGTTATTACAATTGATAAAAAGAATACTGCACCAATCCCTAATTAATAAAGAAATTTTGAATAACATTTAATATTTTTATTAATAAATTGAATTTTTTTTAATATTCAAATTATTTATTTATTATTTTGTTTAACCCTACTATTATTCACCCGGAATACGCAATTAAAAAAATCGTCAACTCCCTTATACTCCAAAATAGCGAAATTTATTCCACCCGCAATTTTTGTTCACCATTATTATCCACCCATAATAATTAAGAAAAATTCCCCGCACAAATTTCACCGCAGCAGTAGAATTTTGGCCACTAGTGCCGAGTACAAGAATCAACGGCATAATACGTTTTATCCATGCACCCAGCCATTCAAACGGGAGCTCCCGGCTTCCTTCCCAGCGGACCGATACCGAGAAACTGGAAAAAGCGAATAGAGCGCATGGTCGAAACGCGCCACCGCTAATGGCGAAAACCCGTTGTGGACTTTCTAAAACCGACATAACGAGCCCCTCGCGCGCGTTTCCGCGTGGTCGCCCGAAAAATAATATCCTCCTAGAGGCGGCAGATCAGATCGAGCGGCGGGGACCTTCGACGGGGAAAAAAAGGCGGAGAAGAGTGTGTCGAGCGGAAAAAGAAGGAGCGCGTTCAAGTACGTAACCTCGCACCGGTTTTAAAAATAAAAAAGAAGCCGACCCTTCCCCGCGAGCGCGTGACCTTTCGCGGGCGCCAGCAAATAATGCACGCGGCATGAATTAATCGGCGAGCCGATCGATAGTATGGCGAATAGAAAAAAATCTCGGTCAATTTTTTACGCCGATTAGGAGGTGGATTATTCAGGAGGTTTCGCGGTACAGTTTCCGCCGGTACCTTCTTTTTTTTGCCTTTATTCTGCGATCGAGTGCTGCGTTTGGCGTGCCTTTTAACGGATATTTTGAATTGTTTAGTGATTTTATCAAGTTTTTTTGCGCGATGAATTGATTTTTTCTTTTGTAAGATTATATGAAGCGCGTAATATTGGATGATTGATTATCTTTATTGAAGCATTCTTTTAGTCTGAAGCAAAATCTACTATTTTATAATAATTAGAAAATTTTAAATATTTAATTATGCTTTATAGTCATAAAAATTAAACAAATATAAGCGTCTTTTATAATTGACAACTGAATTACTAAAAGCTGCAATTCAAGACTTTTTGAATTTTGGCGCCGTATAAACGGCAATTAAACGGCGCCAAAATTAAAAAATATTTTCTTATGAATTCTTAAATGTAGCTAAATAAAATAATCATTTAGTCATAAAATATTGTAAGTATTCTGAGATGTACATACATTGAACAAGTATTAAGAAAAAAGTAAATACTGTTTCCAAGTGCAGATATTTTTCTTAACTTCATTAATAATTAATGGATTGTCTTCAAATTTCATTTTTTTTTTGTTTTTAATTATTAAAAAGAAACTTTTTTCTCCAAAAATAATCAGTTCAATAACATTGAGTAATATATTAGTAATATATTAAAAATAAAAAAAAACTATCAATTCTTTCCCATCACCGCCCGCAGCACATAATTCTCAAACAAAAGACCATAAATCACAGTATATATACTATACATGAGGTCGCCCGCGCGCCAACCTCGCCTTTTCGAAAAGCCGCGCTCGCAACATCCTCTCTCGCGCATTTTTCCCACCGAAAAAAAAGGAGCAGCGATGACTCGACTATACGCGCGGGAAAAACGCCGCGAGATTTTCGCGTGCAGCCGCGAGTCAGGCCGTTAATTGCCTCCTTTTCTCTATAGAAAGTGAATCGAGGCGATTCGCGACGCGCCGTCTCTCTCTCTTTCCCTCTACTCTTTTCTATCCATCTCTCTCTTTGTCATTCTCTCTTTTTCTCTCCCCGCCGGCCCCCGACGCATTCGTATAGATGCAGGCGCGCGCCCGTCGGGGGTAATTAGCGCGCGCAGGGGAGGCCGCCGGGAAACGAGTGCAGTCGCGGTCACTTCGCTATATATAGGCCGAGCGCGTGCAAGGGACCTCGCGTGATGCGCGGGACGGCGACGCGATCCTTTTTTTTTCTCCTGCGATTGTTCCGCGCTTGTTTTGGAAATTTGCATCAGGGCCGCGGCGCTCGGTTTACGAGGACCGTGCCTGCTGGCGTGCGTGCAGATAGAGCTGTTGGACTGGCTGTTTTTGGGTATATTTTAATTGCGCTTGGCCCTGAATAGCCGGACTAATTTGAGCGTAAGGCATTGGATATTTTGCTGAAGATTTTTATTTTTAGAATTGTTACTTGTACGTACGTTTGATAATATGTTTTCTTTTTAGTCTTGTGATATATGGTTAACTAGTTAATTAAACTTATAGCTCGGTTGAACATTTAGATGACGATATAACTTTATTTATGTGATATAGTACGATAATATAATTTGGTAACGAGAGTTATGAAAGATTAGTTATAAAACGCGAGTAATGTAATAGTCTGATTTTATTTTGTTAGAGATTTCGATTAAACTGGATTATTAATTATAGGAAGAAAAGTTGTATTTTTTGTGATAATATTAAAACTATATTAATGGATTTTTTTAGGAGGATATAATCTAGTATAATTCGTATTATTCCATATACGTAATGTTTTTCAAGAGTACTTGATAATCGATAACGATTAAGTAATCCACCGGCCGATGTCTACTTTCTTTTGGCTTACATAAGCAACGGAATACCGAAGATATGCTATTTAATCATTTTTATAATTACCACGATATTAATGCATTTTTACTAATTTTATTGTTATAGGATTCTAATAAAAATGAAACTTTTTCATAGTCTGTGGTAGACACTATTTGCTCTTTAAAAAAAAACTTTTGTTATTTTACTGTACAATAAGTCACTTTTTTGTTAAATTTAATATACGTAATTTTATTAATATAGAGGCTAATTTAACCAGGACTACAATTATTATAAGGAGGTTCGCTTACTTTAAAAATTTGTCCCCGAAGTAAGCGAGACTTAAAAGTTTCGAGGGAAAAAAAACGAGCGTTTAATTAAAACTTTGCGCAAACATCAAATCTTAGAGGATCAAAACTTTTACAATTATATCGAAAAAGGAAAAAACGTCTTCTGATCGATGACTGTGTATTACATCTACAGCATTCAGTAATTGATACTTATTTGTTGAAAAAATTGTATTGGTTCCTGAATAAATTATTTAAGTGCAGTTTTCAACGGTTATATATTAATTGTACAAAACTTTTGAACTAATAAACTTCAACAATTTTTAACAGGCTGTATCTCAAATTAGCGATCTTTTCTCTCTTCTATATTTGTTTTTTTTTAGTGAACTTTATAATTTGTTTATTAGAAGCTGATTTATCATCAACTCATAAAGTATATACAATGATTAATAAAAATACAACTTCGGGACCAGTCGCGTCGAAAATTTTGAGCGTTAGACCCTATATAATATATTAATTTTCTTCGCATATTTTAGAATAAAGAATCTCTGTTCAAAGTTTTAAATTTGCGCCCCAAAAATAAGACACTCTCTTGGTAACTAAGTACCTGCAAGTTCCTGACATTAATTACGTTGGACGTTATAATTTCACCGCGATTCCCTCAAGGGCTCGTCGGCAAAATTCGGCAAAATCACTTTATATATGTATATAGGCCATCTTCCGCGTGCGCAGACGTCATCAGTCGCGTTCCACGGTGACTGCATAAAATTGCAAAAGCCGAGCAAAACCGGCGTGGCTGACGCGCGTCTCGCGCGAACAGACCGTCGTAATGAATCGGCGTCGCGAGGCGCCGGGGACTTTATTGCGTTATCGCGCCAGGAAAGCGAAATCCCGACGGGTTTCCTGCTGGCGGGGCGGTAGTGGCTGGTTATACAACGACGCCGGCGAAGATTTTTTTGTTCTTTTCTCTCCTGCAGCTTCGCGATTAATGTACCGAGGATTTTTTAAGGTAGAGGATTGGCTTGCTAGTTGATTTCAGTTGATTTCCAATAAATATTTCTTTAAGGTGTGTCAGCTAGATTATTTCATCGAATAGGCTATAAATATTTTTTTAAACTGATAAATTTTAGTAGTTTAAAAAAAAAATATATTTAATGCTACGAAGAAATAATTTTGTTGGCATTTTTTGAAGACAGATTTAGTTCAAACTATTTATAGTTTTTTTTTTCTGTGTATTATACGAGTAGTTTACTTAGCGACTGGAATGTGTGATATTTATTAAAAAAATTTTACAATCAGTAGAGTGAAATTTGTTATATCAAATTGCGCATTTGGAAAATGTTGCAAACTTTAAAGATTTTTTTTAATTACATTATTTTTATGAGAATATTAACATAGTTATATTCAATGAAAGTATATATATTAGCGATTTTAAATTCAAATCTCTTAATTAGAGCAAGGTAGTCTGGTATTGACACTGCAGTATTAACTCGTTTAGAATAAAAAATCTTATCTAATTTTTGCAAACATAGTTTTTTTTCATTAGATTGGGAATAAAATATTTTTAAAAGTAGGTTAATATGTAGCAATTGGATTAATATATGCTTTCCTAATCGCTTGTACCACTACCTGGTCAAAGCTGAGATTATGCGACTACTGGGATGGTTTTAAAAATAAGTCATTGTTCTAGATGTGTCCTACTTTATCTACTTATTTAAACAACCAAAAAAATATTACAAAATTAAAATATAGGAATAACTCAGGATAAATAAATAAAAAATGAATAATATAGTGGCGGTATTGGAAAACTATACACTGCACAAAAAGCATATCATTTAAATAAACGTAATAGAACAGAAATAATTCTGAATTGAAAAGTAGCGGAGTAAAAGTTGAATAATTTATTATACAAAGATTATAAATGGAAATGTGAAAAATTGAAACAAAAATCCTTGAAAATTAATCAAGAGCTATTGCTTTTGTTTATACAAGACAGTTGCGAATAAATATTAGTTCAAAGCAGTAGCTCCATCATGCAAATACAAAATTTAAAATAATAAAAGAATAAAAAATAATTAAATCTTCGTTTAATTGAATCTGCTAAATAATATTTAATATTTATTATTATTAAAATAACATTTGTATTTAATTTCTTTTATCTCAATAATAATAAGTTCTTCCAAAGATATATAAACTCAAACGAATTTATCTGTTTTACATAGAGCATCCCACAATGGCAACGTGGTCTAAAAAAAATAGAATATACAAAAAATACAAAATGAAAAAAATTTTAATTTATTTATTATACACGTGATTTTTCCGGTAATAATGCCATTCTTACAAAATGTTTACAGATCTCGTAGGTGCGGACCTAAAAGAACGAATCTATCATTAAACATGGAATTATTGCTTTCTCATAGAGAAAAGTACTTATTTAGGTTCAGAAAGGCCAAAAAAAATACTTTTTAGAAAATGTTTGTATGTATGTACGTACGTATGTACCTATTATGTCGTTCCCCCTTTTTAACTTCTAAACAACGCGATGGATTATTCCCAAATTTTGCACACATTTTACAGTCATTT
>JAWWEP010044550.1:0-11929 GCA_035582995.1 Sycophila quercilanae | reverse complement strand
ACGTGTCGATTATTTTTTGATATTCTAACTGACACAGTTCATGAAATTTGATTTTTTTTTTTGTTCTTCCCAATTGTTCGAGTATACAGACAAGCTCCACGCAGATCGGCTCAGTCGACGTCCTGGAGCTTGCGCTGCTCAGCGGGCGATCCCATGGGCAGCATCTCGACGTCCTTGGGTTTGCCCCTGCCGTCGAAGTACTCCTCGATCTCGACGAGGCTGAAGCCGTCGAAGTCGGGCAGGATGCGCCTCAGCACTGCCCAGCCGACGAAGTTTATCGCGGCGAAGAGGAGGAAGGTGCCGGGCAGCGTGAAAAGCTCGATCATGAAGAGGAAGAGTTTGCTCGCCAGGGCCGAGTAGATGTTGCAGGTGGAGCCGGTGATGCCCACCGCAGGGCCACGCACGTCCACCGGGAACATTTCGCTGACCATAATCCACGGCGTGCTCCGGATGCCCAGCGCCGAGGCGAACGTCACGATTATCAGGCCCGCCGATGACAGCCAGCGGTGACTCTTTGCCTGACGGTGGAAGCCTCGTTTTAGTTCATTGCATACGTTACACATTGTTATATTATTATATTTTTAGTTTAGGCGGAAACATTCTTTATTAAAAATTGTAGTGTAATCAATTTTAATATCCTCACGGACTGGAGATTTTACAGTGGAAAAATTACGATAGTTTCTTTAAAAATTTATTGGGTATATCTAAGTAATTCTGCTGTAGCTATTGTAAATAATTATACAAAGAATTTTTGTAATTTTTAATAGATTTTTTTCTCTGTATGTACGTTACTATCTAAATCTTAGTTAGTGAACAATGACTACAATTATAGTACGATTTCATTAAAAATTAGCGAAAAGTACTCCACTCCTTAGTAATTAGTGAAGCAATTTCCACTGATTTCAGTAGTTTATATCACTATAACTTCACTTAAGAGGGTACGTTTTCTTTTGTGTAAGATACATCAAGTTCGTCGCGTTGTGTAGAGGATACTCAGATTTAACAAACAAGTAATTTCATTTTCTTTCTGCACTCTTTATTGTAAGTATTTATTATGATCCTTTTGGTCACCATGAAAAACAAGTCTCGTTCTTTTTGAAGTGTGTCAGTCTTTTTAACTGCGCATTTTAATTTTGTTATCAGAACGATTTTAATTAATGAAAACTGTACAAAAAGTTGTTAAACTTGAATATAATTGGTGTCATTATAGTTTATATGCAAATATACACTTCAATACTGATGAACGATGATGAATAAAGAATATCTCAAAATAATGAGCAATACGAATTAAGTTAGATTTTCATGAGTCAAAATAAATTATACCATACGTGTGTGGCTTTGGGGTTCTTAAAAAAATATAGTTTTTCCAACAGTAGCACTTGAATAATCTCCCGGAATAACTGCAGTTTGCTCCGTATTTTCTTTGAAAATAGTGAACATTTAGTCAAAGGAAAATGTGTGTGGTTACATTATAAAGAGCTTGCAAAAAAAGCTCAGATGATGAACATGAAAACGTAGCTTCTATTGAATGTGTTAAAAATAAATTTATTTTACCTTGAAAAGCTTAAACGAATTTAGTAAAAGTTACTTATTAAAAATCTAACATAATTATTAATTTATTCGATTAGTAAATATAAACTAATGCTTTATACTTATAGCTGAACTTATTAATTAGTACGTCATCTAGAAAATTCCGATAAAGTCAGGTTTATATAATGATATGCAATTTAAACCCGGATTTATAAAGATCCTGAATATTATCATATCGGGTTTTGACATTTTAGTTCTAATTTAGTTTCAATTTTATCTGTTTTTTTTTCTATTCGTATGTTATCCTTATTAGAAATTTTTATAATCAAATAACTTCTTTAAGTGATTCGCTACTTTGTTACAAATAATTTTTAGCACCAATAATTTGGAAATACTTATTAAATACAATTTTTTACAAAAAGTTAAAATTTTGACATACTTAATTGCCGATTCAGCTGCAATTTTTACGTATAAGCAAGCGAGATTAATTTTAAGTAAATATCAATATAATTAAATAATTAATTTTAAGAAAAGCTAAAAATAATGAAAAGAAAAAGGTTCTCCACGCAAGCTTAAACAATAAAATAAAACAAAGAAAAAACTCAGACGTACCTTATCAATCATCCCACCTTCCGTGAGGCCCTCGTTCACCGCGATAAGAATGCACGCGGATCCAGCGACGATGAGGGTGACAAGGGACATCCAACGCTTGCCGTACCTTTTGACAGCGTATATCAGCAAGAACGAGGAGAACACCTGGAGGCCGGTGAGAATGGTACTGCTGGTGTACTCGTTGACGGGCGACTCGAACCTTCGGAACAGCATCACCGAGTACGAGATGATGCTCACGTTGCCGTTGAACGTCGAGAGGAAGAAGGCGAAGCTGACGATGCCGAACGGCACCAGGACCCCCCGGCGGAAGTAGTTCCGGCAGGAGCGTGGCGAGGCGGCCTTCACCTGGGCCGCCAGCTCCGCTGACTTCAGGATCGTCTGGTACTCCGAGTGTACCATCGAGGGTTGCGCCCAACCGCGTAACCAGCACAGTGCCCTTTCCGCTTCCTCGTGCCTGCCTCGAGCTGGAATATATTTTAGATTATTTATTATTTTTTTTTTAAATTGAAATGTATCATTGTGATTGAATTGCAGCGAGAGTGAATGGCGAGATCAAAAAAAGGGTCGAGTATTTTTTATTATCGATGGATTTACTCGTGATGTTGATTGATGTTGCTTCAATGATACGCTGGTACTAATAGGCGCGTTGGGAATTTCAATGTATAAAATGCGCCGAAAGCATATTTTGTTGACGTGTATATATTAAGAAAAATAATTCAGATATAAAATTTGGCTTTTTATAAATCGTATATATTTTTATATCGTTATATTTTATTTATAAATGTTTTTTAACGGAATTTTATAAACATTTATTTTTGATAAATACATGAAGAATGCACCTTAATTTACTTCTTGTTACTAAGTGCTTTAAAATTCAAGTATTTAGATAATATATCTGTGGCTAAGAGAAAAAATTATATTTAAGTACATGACGCGTCGTACTTTTGAGCAAAAACACCTTAATGTTTGCATCAATCTGATAAGATCTTAATCCAATCTATATCTATTTTGAGACGGAATCTTGTGATAACTTTTAGATATCCTATAATGCCATCTGATTTGAGTGTAGACAGTCTCAAGTGACATGGTTATTGCATATATACATTGCTATAAGAGTAAATAATTACTGTGAGTTAATTGGTTTCACTTATACAACAACATAATAGTCATGTAATGGTTAAGGAATGTTAATATTTGAAAATATGGACTTGGGTAGTTACTTGTTCGTTTAAGTCACATACGTGTAATAAACTATAGTTTGAAATAAAATTAAAATTCATGATTTTCGTTCGTAGTGTAGTAATTTTTTGTTCATTCGATTGTTTAAATTTATTTGGCGTTAACCAGTCATCTGGAAATGTAATCTACTCGCGGTCCGAGATCCAGGATTCTATGTAGTAGAAAATTACGTAAAACGTAAGCTATAAGAAAAGGTCGAGCGTCTGACCATGCATGCCTGCATCTACTTCGTCTAAATTGCCGGGAGAACAATTTATTATTCGTTTACTATAATTATACGAATTCCTTTCGTTTTAGTAGTCATTTCGTTAATAATTCAGTAGCTAATTCATTAAACAAATTGCTGTAAAGTATTTGTAAACATTAAATTTGGTTATTAAATTAAATCTTAATCGATTTTCGATAATCTTAAAAAAAATTAAAGAAAGAATAAAATGCGATCTTTTAATCAAGAATTTTACAAAGGATTATTTCTTTGTACTTATTAATGATTGTCTTTAATAAATTAACGTCAAAAAAAATGTACTGGCTCTGATATAGACGCGTTTGATACAAAGATATTTTTTTTATATTTTCCGCTAGATGTTTTTTTCGGATCTGCTTATATACGCCCTAATTATCTTGCGAGAAACTGAATTATGTTTAAATTACATAAATTCATGCCTTGACGGTGTAATAAATCTACAACTGCATAGGTTTTATTTATACTGAAAAGCTGGATTTTTCAATTCGTGTTAATGAGCGAATAATAGTAATAATAATAATAATAATTAATCTTTTCTTTTGTTTCAGTTTTCAAGATTTTTTAGATTATCCGCTGTACGATACGGCAGTGGGCATTGCATATATTGATCTGCGATTTTACCCGATACTCGCAAAAAGTATTTGATACTTTTCAGGAAGAATAATACCTCTTTTTCAACATCTCGAGTAATCAATACTTTCAAATACGATATCATTTCAACCAAGTATCGGATATTGAAATTTATTAAAAATAAAAGGTTATTTTTAATAAAATTTGTATAAAATTTTGTGTAAAATTTTTAATATCTGAATGTACGCAAATAGAAGTTAATTTATAATATTTTAATTGCTTAAATAACAATATTACTTGTTATGTATAACTACTGCGTGTAAACAATAATTAATTCAATATTGATTTACATTCGGCCAACAATTACTCTTGTAATATTACTCTATTTTATTTTCCTTATATTTTTTAATGCTTAAAGGAAACATATCAAATCGTATATCTATTGATCCCAAAGTACTGATAAATTTTTTTCTATAATTTACTTTATTTAATCCTTTTTTTTATAGCATCATCGATCACTAGTTAATACCTGCGGAACCGGGAAAACGTATCGTGCTCAAATCCACGATAAATCCATTGAGATAAATTGCATTCGGTGTAAAAGCCTCTCCAAAAAAAAAATCATTGAGATAAATTATACATTCAGTGTATAAAAATTCCTCGAAAGCTCTCTGAGCATTGCTTTTACTCAAACAAGTTGCCAATTAATTTTTTACATTTAGACAACCCTATACCCACATCTACTGCTTCATCCGTAACCCAGTCTAAAAATTCCACTGTATATACAAAAGACTACTAGGTTTAATTAGTCAATAAATTTTTTCAGTTTAAGTTTTGATTACCCGTATAAAAAAAAAAGTCTGACTGAAAAAACCTGGGCAAATTCTGGCTACGACCACTATCCTAGACTTTTACCCAGACTTCAGTTTTTTTAAGAGCGACTAAAACGCAATAACAATAATAATAATAACAACGAAGTTAAAAGTCTGGAATAGTGGCTGTAGCCAGTTACAGACTTTTACACTGATGATTAATTTTCATTTATTTAAGCCAAATATTTATATATCTCTGCATATAGATCCTTTTTTTTTGCAATACGTATACCGTGTATATCTTACTGAAATTTTTGTCCGATTGTTACTTAAATAACTAAACAAATAAATAAATAAATTTCACGTCATCGTAGCTTTAACCTCACCCAAGGTGCGGCCAGCCAAACTAACATCCGTCCAGCGCAATTGACTATTCATATTCGAAAAGCCTATTTTTCATTATTTAAACGCGCACTTAATCGATCCACCGAGCGATTCGATTTGTTTTTTTTTTTCCTTCACTTTTTTAATCCGGCCGATAATTCCCACAATCGCGCGTCAGATCTCTCATCCATAATTCAATCATACCGGCGAGCCAGTAGGGCGTCTCCGGCACGATCATGAGGACGGCGAGCGCCAGAGCCGGCAGCGAGGCGTTCACGGCGGCGAGGGTCCGCCAACTGAGGTACTCGGCGCCGAGGACCTGCAGGAAGATGCCCAGGGACACGGTCATGGAGATGGAGGCGGACATGGAGCCGCGCAGCCTCGTCTCGCTGGACTCCGTGGCGTAGACCTGGATGGGCGACTCGATGATGCCTCCGGTGGTGCCCAGTAGGGTGAACGCCCCGAAGATCGACCAGAAGCTGCTCGCCCAGTACCGGAACAGCAGCCAGGAGACGATGTAGGGCAGCGTGGCGAAGCGCAGCGCGCCCCGACGACCCAGAAGTTGGGATACTGCGCCGCTCGCCAAGGCGCCCAGTGGAATCGAGAAGTAGTTTATGCTGCCTGCGAAGGGAGAAAAATTCTTTCTTTTAGTATTTTCAGTTTTATCCTTATGATTATTATTATTGTTATTGTTAATGTAATAATGTAGGTGAAATTGGAGCGCTTGCGAGAGTTACGCGCTGTTTTCTTTTAATTTTCTAGTTTTGTAGTTTACGAACTTTTATCTCTATTTTTTTTTTTGTTTTAATAATGTTACGGTAAAAAGAGCTTATAAACCTTTATGATGCTTGATGAATAAATAAATAAGTTAATAATAATTATCATCATCTTCAGCATCACTCTAATATTACTATTTCTATTATATTGTTGCTTTTGTTGCTTTATCGTTATTGTTATTATTTTGCTGACGTTCGTCATTTGTTTGACTGATAGACCGCTAAATTAAGATTCCATCGATTAATGGGACACCACAATATTGACGGGAAGTTAATAAGCTTTATAATTGTTGCTCGAATTATTCAACAGTATTTATGTTAGTGTGTATAGTTTAAACTCGTGGAAAAAATAACCGGCTGTAAATTTCATACGACTTTTATATTTTTTTTTTATCATAGAGCAGTTTGAGAGTAAAAAATGCATTAATATTGAAAATGCGCAAATTACGAACAGTTTATTTAAATTGACAATTTAATTGGTTTTGTAAAACAAAATCCATCCCTGAGAGAAAGGACATTATATGACTGTATGCGATAATGAATAAACATTTATTGATCAGTTTTAATTTTGCCTGAAGTCAAATGAATGAATGGTTTAAGTTAGATTTTTTTGTAACAGGAGTAAGTCAGAATATTAACAGTGTTAGATTTGCAAAATAACACAGTTTGTGTAATTGTTACTCTCGGCTGAAAATGAGTTTTATTTAATCACACGTATAACCGTAGATAATTGACTAATTCATAGTTTAAAAGCTATTATTCATTACTTAGACAATTAATTTACAAAGTTCAATGTTAGCCGTGCACATGCAACGTATTGGTTGCATAAACTTTCTTTCAGTTCGTTTATGTCATAAATTCAGCACACACGATGGAGACATTTATTTGTATACTTCACGGTTGGTTATATTAATATTTGCAAGAAAACAGATTATCGTAAACGTCGAAAAAAAATAATAACACAAAAACATTAGTCATAGTGTAATTAAAAACTGGATTATTCTAACATTTGCAGTACAAGCGTTTGTAGACATTCGTTTAGAGTGAATGAACTGACAGAGTAAATAGATAACAAGATTTTTTTTCAATCTTCATGCCTCACGAAATATAAATAAAAACCAGTCTTTAATTAAACAAACAATTGTGTATTGTCAGTTATACATTTAAAATTTAATTTGTAAATTTTATAATTAATTATATAAAATTTCTTATAATAGTCTACGATAAACGTAATCGCCTGATCAACCTAATTTTTATCTATCTTAATTCATGCATTTCTTATTTGTATAATGAAAAAGTTAATTTAATTATCTTCAAGACCAGACGAACGTAATTTAAATTTAATTGCAATTTATGCACGGCCTCCTTTTTGTTTTAAATAAATGAAGAAACGTTGTTTCCTTTACGAAACCTAAAAAAAAATTGATTCTGTATAAATCACTTACTTATCCAAGTCAGTTGGCTGACATTAACAGGTATTTCCGAATCCTCCTTTCCCAGTTCGGCGATTAATATAGTGGAGAAGCCGACGCTCATGCCGTACGTCAGTGTTAGAAGACTCGAGGCACTCACGGCACAAAATTGTGAAATATTTTTCCGAAACTTTGATACGGGTAAACTTTCGTCCCCGGCGATGCCATTTTTACCGCTGTCGGGGCTCTTTTCCCTTCGAAACACATTATTTCCAATTAAACACTTGGCCACATTATAGTCGGCGAAAATGAGAAAAGTAAAACAGAGCTTACAGTATTTGTATCACCGGATAGTCATCTTGAAATATAAAAATAAATAAATTTATTTATGGCGTAACGTCATCAATCACTTCATGTAAATTATTATATAAATAAATTTTGTTAGTAAAGTAAATTATTCTATAAACTTTGCTAGATTATTTTAATTTTGTATTTAATTTAATTTTTTTTACTGTGCACATGTTAAACAAAAAAAGGTCAATTAAAAAATTTAACAATTAGTTAATTTAAGCGTTAATTAAATAATTCATAATCGGATAATACGTACGTGTATCTTTTGACAGAGGCTCGAGCTCGTCGTTCGACCGATTGGTCCCGTTCATTGTTGCGATCGAAATGCAGTCTGCAAGGTATTAATGATAATTTTTTTTTCTTTCGCGGATCATCAAGCGATTAAGATATATATATATATTATTTCGTTATGTGAAAATCTAAGATAGTGGCAATGTTGCGAAATGCGCCGGCGAATTTATCACGAAATAAACGAGTATGTAATCTTAAGATTATTTGAACAGTATCTTCATACTTTAGAGAAATATTTTAATGTCTGCTATTGATTTGAACTTGCGATAAAAAAACATTAATGTTAATTTAAAAAAAAAATAAATAAATAAATAAACGTTTAATATTTCAATTATTAATGAGGATTGTAGATAATACAAAGAAGTATAATTTTCTCATTAAACTATTCATTTTTTACTGTTTGTATTTAACTTATTCTCCTTTGTTTAATTCTATTTTACATTTTCGATTTTATAAAATCCCACGAGGTCCAGATTTTCTGTTTATTAAATCTAATAGGTCTATTAGTTAATATTCATCGCATAGAGAAGTAAACTCACAAACTTAATTGACAATTTGTTTTCATCGCCTTAATTTTTTTTTTTTTTTTAAACAAACCTTTTTAATTCAAATCAAAGGAGGCGCATCGAAAGTGATAAAAAGTCGAATTCCGCATCCAGAATTATTCATGCACAAAAACTGATTTATGAAGAGCCCTAATTCAATGCAACGCGAGATGAAATCGGGCGGATGAACTGAAATCCTACCTTTTTCCTTACTTTGGCGAAGGATTGCTCCTTTTCGTCTAAACAGAAGTCGCTCCGCAGTGTGATCATTCCGTTCAAAGTGGCGCGCTCGCAGGTGCTCAATCACCTGCCTGGCTCGCCGCGCGCATACAATTCGACTCGTGACAAACCACCGGCTATTGATGATTTTCACATATATAAGAATACGGAGCGCGGGTCATTGAGAAAAAAAAAAGGATAAAAAAACACGTGTACTCAACCTCGCAGTTACGTTGGTTGAAGTCAAGGCTGCGCATGTATAGCAAGTTGCACGCGTGCAAATCGAATGTGTAGGTGAAAAAAATCTTGGAATTATATAAGCATATACATAACTGGATAGACTGATGCAAATAGAAATAGATTTTTCATTGCAAATAAAAATTAAGTCGCTACACCTACTTGATAAATGAATTTAATGATCTGCACGGATCTAATATGCAAGTCCTAGTCCAAAGGTGGTTTCCTCGTTCGCATGATCTATTGGAAAAATCATAGTCGCTCGCTCGATAAATTTGAAAATTTTAAGGACAAATCGTTGCGTAATAAGGGGAACTGAAACAATTTTTAATTGAATTTTGAATGTCATATACCAATCTGCATTTTAATCTTACATCGGCCTAAAGTGTACAATTGTATGTTAAAGAAATGATTTTTTTTTAATTGTGAAAAACAGTCGGAACAGTTGTTTTTATAAAAATTGTTACTTCAAGTTATTTATTTTAGAGTTTAAATCTAATAACATTGTATTTTATAAAAGTTTGCTTCTCACGTTACAGTCAAGTATACAAATACAATAAGTTTTATTTTAAATCTTACATTCTTAAGTAAAAATACAGCATTAAATTAAAGAGCGAATATGAGAATAAGTTATTTAATTTGTTTCACACTACATCTGAATAAACGAATAACAAAATTTCTTTTTATTCATTTGCTTAACGATATTTTTCTTTTTTTTTTCTCTCTTCTGCTCTCAGATTCATAAATGATGGTGTAAAAAAGAAATGAGTAATGTCATCAACCTAACGTCCATATCTGAAAAATAATAAATATTGTATCAGAAACTTGCAATTATGAAATTCATTTATAAAACAAGTAATCTTACTTTTGAAATTCCCATTCACGATTATCTAGGGGACAAACTTGCCTAGTTTTTAACCATCGAGATATGCAATGGAAATGGAATGCATGCTGCAAATTAAAATATGTACTTTTAATTAAACTTTTATACATAAAAATATACCAATACAGTTTCTTTACATATTGTAAATAGATTAGCAACATTTTTAGAGTTATTACTCAAAAAAATCTATGTAACATTAACATTTTTAAAGCTTATAAACAGATTTTATAAAAGTTTACTCACATTACACACTCCCCAAGCAACAGTGCATTCCTCGCTAGTGGCAGAAGCTTGATTCGCTTGGCATTCAATGCAGAGATCCATAATGTGATTTCGGCAAATAGCACAGTTGTCAACAACGATATCTAAAAGGTTGAACACATCATAGGTTAGATTGATAGATTTACACACAGATTAAATGGAGATGTTCGAACTTACCCCATGCCCACAATGCAACAGCGTTCCACTGAAAGAGAATAAAACTATCACTTAACTACTTGTTAACAATAATGGAAAATGCACAAAGGAGTTCGAATGCGTGACAAGGCAGAAACGAGGTTAGGGAGGTTATGTAAATCTTAATTTGAGTAAACAAATCATCAAGGTTTTCATAACCACTCACCTTTTTCACTTCAAAGCGTTTCTTCTCCCCTTTTCCACTGCTGGATGTCGGCATATCAATCTCCTCATCTTCAACATCCATCGCTGACGCCATTTTTGCTGCCAATAATTTTGATAGCCGAAACCGAAAGGTATAGAAATCTGTGAGTGTATTCCAATGTATATTCCAAGGCGATGCGGTGTGAACATATCAAATTGCGCGACCAGCGCAAACTCGCGAATATCTACGTGAAGTTAAGCACATATCGAATCTCCATTGTTGATAGTTTTAGCGCGAAATTCAAATTTGATTTTTTTTTATTCGAAAATAATACATAGGGATTATAAAATGTTGTTACTGAATAAATATTCCTAAAATTTTCTAGCACAAAGATTTTTACATTATTTATTTTTTTACATTACATATCTATATGAATAAAGATATTTATTTTGAACATACAGTGTGTATATGATGATTTCATCTAATACAGATACAGGGATGGATTGAGAAAATTTATGTTTTTATTTCATTTTTTACACTTTTATATTTTTTATAATTAATGTTAAAAAGCGAACAAGCAACTTTGTATACATAGGTACAAAAGATGTAATACCCTTTGTTTTTCTATACAAAGCTTTAACAATGATCAAACATTTACAAAAGAGATAAAAAAGAATTTTTAAGTATTTATTAACAGGAAAGACTCTCAAAAAGGAACCCACAATATCGAGTAAATACGCGCAAAGTAAATTTTTTTAGCAAATTTTTCCCGTTAATCCTGAAATCCTGAATTTCCAGGTGCGTAGTTTACGGCTTTACGCTCGGCGTCGCAGCTCAGATGGCGTTGTCGCTTGGTGAAAGCAAAATAATGCCACTGGCAACATCAGGTACGCGCTCACATATAGACACATACAGAGCGAGAGTTCAACGAGCCACTCCGCCGCACGTGTTTACGGTACTTGAATTCGCGACGCGCGTTCACCAGTTCGGAGCAAGGCCGCCTTATCTTTGACCTCGCGCAGTTTGGCGGTCGCACGCACCTCGTCCAGTCCTCCTTCGTGCAGAGCACGCTGGTGATTTGGGAGGCCGCTGTTTTGAATTAAACTGAGACCGGATGCTTCGCTGGATTTTTTCTGCCTAATAATAGGTTTGTCATTGTTGCACTGGCAGTCGATTTTTTTGTGCTACGTACTTACTCAGTTAATATATATATATATATATAT
>JAWWEP010044539.1:1914-11933 GCA_035582995.1 Sycophila quercilanae | reverse complement strand
AAGTCCATTTTCTTATTTATTCAATAATAATTGAATTATAACTACATTGTTATTTATCATGATGTAAATATAACTGTACATCTTTGTTTATAAACGTTTTATTATCTTCTTGACAAACTTAATATAGGAAACAAGAGAATTAAACCGTTTTTTTGTAAAAAATAAAAAATACAAACAATTTTCTGAATAAGATAATAAAAATAGAAGAATCAGTCAATGACGTAAGTTATGGTCGGGATATGCGGATACTGACCTCCCAGGCAACAGGAAAAGCGCACGGCCAAAAAAGCGCAACATCAGAAACCAGAAACCAGAGGCCGATTGCGGTCAAGCCCGAGCAGTTCGCAAAAACGCGCAGTGGTTAGCCTACTACACCTTAGGCCGGGCAAGAAATTTTATTACGTGTTTTAAGTCGATTTAGACACCACGAAACTGACATAATTAATATAATTATTTATTTCTACTGTTTAATAAACTTTTTTTATACAATATTTCTATTCAAAAGTTTTTTAAATTTTAAATAATACAAACTGATTATTTCCCAATAAGCTACAGAAAATAATTATTTCTGCTTACATATAATTGTTTAATAATATTGTCTAATAATTTTTTTCGATATTTCTCTTCTGTTCTATATTCTATTCTATTTAAATCTCTTGTTTAATCCTAAAAAATACGAACGGATTATTTCTCAATAAGCAACAGAAAGAAAGTTATTTCTACATACACAATTTTCTTATTTATTTTTATGATAATTATATTAAAACATTTTAATGTTAAAATTTAATATCAAATTTTAATATTTTTAAAATTTTATTTCTTTTATATTTCTATTAAAAAATTTGTTAGTTTCGAACAATATGAACTAATTAACCGCGCATTTAATCCCAACAGCGACCAGTCCGTCACAATACTGACTCGTACTACTGCACTAATCGCACTGTTCTATGGAACGCACAAGAATAAAAAAAAAAAGAATTACGCGGTTTGAAGCAGTTATTCCGAAATAATCCGACGGCATAAATAATGTAAATGTTCTGCTCCGCGGCTTTCGGATTACAGTAATACCGTGCATTAATTCGACGAAAAACTATAATAGCGCTCACGCGAATCGCCGGGCGTTTTCATTATACAATATTATAGCGGAATCGGGAAGAGTGCGAAATTTTACAGCGCTCCGAGCGAATGAATGCAAATAGGCACAATTACAGCTGCATTATGAGCGTAATAAGCTGGGGGAGCGCAATCGCGAGGGGCGTAGTCCGGCCGAAATCGGGGATGAGCTCAGTGACTTGAAAAATGCAGCAGGAAGCCTGGGAGGGCTTTATAATTAAAACGAAATAAATCTCCCGTCGACTTTTTATTACTCCGCGCGGCCGAGCCTGTTATTAGGGATATTCAATTATTAATCATCGCGGCATCAACGCGCCTCTCTCACCGTAAGCCTCTGGAAATTACGACTATATATATATCTCCCTCTCTCTGTCCCGCGCTTTATCTCATTCCATCCTCGCGCCTCTCTCCATCACTTTTATAACGCGTAATATTTTGGCCTCTGATTAATCCCATTAAAAATGTTTGATAAGCGAGGCGAGATTAGTACTCGAGGTTTACTTAAAAACATTATTTTTTTTGCGTCGAAACGACTATTTGAACATTCTCGTTCGTTCCCTCGATTATCGCGAAATGCTAAAAAAAAAGTCACTATATAGATTCTTTTATTACCTTTTGCTGTATATTTATTAACGAGCGTAGTGGAACGAGTGAGTGAGTAAAATAAAAAAAGGAATTGCAAATCCTGTTCGGATAGCAATTTTAATTGTCAACCTGCCATTCATCAAGATCAAAATAAAGGCCATAAATCAATCAATCGGTCAATCAATCATGTATCGATCGACCGGCACGGCAGTCCGAGTGCGTGCCGCTGTATATATATAAAAAAAAAAAAAATGAAAAAAGACGGAAAGGGAGCGATCGAGTTGGCCGGCGAATTCGGGGCTGCGGAGATTGAGTCTGGCGCTGGCCGTAATTAAGCCGACGCGCTTTTCTCCGCACGGGAAATCTGGCGCGGCCGATCGAACCGGGCGAATGACCGGTGGAGAAACAACAGCTCGGTAATTGCGCGAAGTCGTTAACGCCGTGCCGCCGATGGAGCATTTATGAATGCCGCCTCGACGATTGCTCAATGCGGATGGTTGGAGATTTTAATCGGGACGATTGCTTCGGATCGAGGGGATCAGTGTGCAATGGCGCAGCAAAACTAAGGAGATCAAATTGATCCAGAGGACGATGAAATCTGATAAAACAGTTGAAATGTTTGAAATACACATTTATTAAAGATGCGAATTAAAGTATGAAAACTACGCGAAGTACTCGTGCAAACTAATAAAGGCATTACTGATTGCCGCGTGAAATATTGACTTTTCTACTTATTTTTGCAAATTTCATCCTTGTGTTTCTTATTTTACCCTAATTTTCTCGAATTAATTTGCTCTTTACCCAAAAATTTATATACTTATAACTAATAACTATAGGAAGAATTCGAACAAATTCAAGACATTACTGATTGTCGCGTGAAATCTTGACTTTTCTACTTATTTTTGCAAATTTCATCTTTGTATTTCTTATTTTTCTCTAATTTTCTCGGATTAATTTGATATTTACACAAAAATTTGTATGCGTAAAACTGATAACTACATGAAGAATTCGGACAAATTCAAGGTATTACTGATCGTCGCGTGAAATCTTGACTTTTCTACTTGATTTAAAAAATTCCATCCATATCTTTTTTTTTTTTACTTTGAACATTTTTTATTTAATGTTATTTCTTTTTTTCAATTAACGAGACGATTCGTACCGACAATTACTTGACAAATTGATTTTTTTAACAGTAAATCTCAAAAACCAACGTTACCTCCTTCAAACTCGTATTCGTTACAAAAAAACTGCTCTGTGTTTTTAGCTAAATTCATAATTTAAATTTTCCTGGGTTCTGGAAAATTTATTTTAGTCTACTACATGAAAATCATATTAAAAATTAATGCAGCTTTATTTTAAAATATGATAGTCTTCGGAAGAACATAGCAACGAAATAATATCACAAAAATTTAATTAAAAAAAAAAATAGAAAATCTCAAAAACTGTATTCTTCCTAGCTGACAAGATCCACTAAGCTCATCCCTTTCCCAACATGCTACAGAAAGATTCGCACGGGTCAAAATGCTAAGAAGATAACAAAAGTTTCAATATCGACACACCTTCGGTCGCTCAAAAATAAAAAAAAAAAAAAAAAAAAAGAAGAAGCGGTCCCGCGCCTCCGGCGATCCCGGGGCTCCGCGCCGAGCGTCCGCGCGCAATACAGGAAACAAAGCGGGCCAGCCTCTTTATTGGCCCTCCCGCCGCCACCCTCCTCCGCGAGCGCTCGCGGACAAACTCGCCAGCGTACAAAGGCGGCAGAATTGAAAAAAAAGGAGAAAGAAGAAGAGCGAGGGTCGAAGCGCGCGCTCGCGCTAGAAGGCTGGAAAACATTATTGCGGCACTTAAAGCCCGGGCCTGCACCTGTGTTGCGCGGGGACGCCGATTGTTCTTGGCCTGTCGCCAAGAATCCGCGCGGTATACATTATATACATATATATATAGCACGTAAGGTCGCGCGAGAAGGGGCTCGCACGACGGGGGCCTCCACCTCTGTTATACCTCTTTCTTATACGTGCACATGATTCTCTCTATACATGTACATAGTTTCGGGATATATATATATGGGTTATATATATACATGCCGTGCGATGCCGGTTGCCAGTTGCCAACTATACGCGCTGTATAGTGCCTACTAATGACGATGCAATTTCCAGGCCAATTTGTCAATTCGCCTCTAATTAAGCGCATGAATTTCAAATGTGGCGGGTGGGGGGCCCCAGGGAAGTAACCCGAGCGCACTCGACTCTCGGTATACTGTATATGTAGGCTGAGCGAGGGAATTTTTGTTTAAAAATAATAAGGAATTGAGCGAAGGTCCGGGAGACTGCATCGTCGCGAGGCTATGTGGCACCACGAGCCGATTGGGTCCGGCGAACCACGTGGCTCTCTCGCTCGAATCTTATATATACTTTTCTTATGATTTTTTTTATACTTCTCTCTTTCTCGCTCGAGCTCAATTATTGGATTGACGCTGATAATTTGAATTTTCGATAAGGATAGATTATACTGATTTTTTCACTAACATTTCTTTTTTATGCCAGCGACTTTTTTAATTTTTTTTTTTATTTTTTTCAATATGCAACTGGTTTATTTTTTGTATTCGTGCTAACAGAGGAATGATTTTCTAGATATTTCAAGTAGTTGACACGTCAGACATCAAAGATCCTTTGTGCTTGGAAAATAAATATTAATACTTAAAGTCAACATAAATAAATTTGAATTAATGCAAGCGGATAATTTATTTTTTTTGTGCTCTGTTATTCCAAGTAACTTAAAAAAATTCTTATACAATTATAATTAATTAATTTTCTAAAATATTGTTGATTAACTTGTCGATCGATTTTTCGTCATTTATTACAATAATCCTCTTGTAGCACGGATACTCTCAATCATCAGATTTATTTCTTCTCTCTCTATCTCTCTCTCTTCTTTCTTTCTTACTTTATCGTCGTCAATTTGAGCTTTCGCACATTGCAGTACACCATTCAAAATTTCATGTCTTATACAATAAAAAAAGCCGAAGTAATAACAGTATTAAAGGATACCAAAGGATACTAAAGAAAAGATTACAAAAGTAATTAACAATCCATTTAAACGAAAGCATCTATACACACGACAAGTTATCAGTCAACTTCCACTTTTTCCGCAAGATAAGAAATAAATTCGAGGATAAATAAAAAGTCGATGCATCAATGTCGAAAGCCAAACTGACGTGCGACTCGAAGTAGAAGCAAGTGATATCAGACTGAAAAAGATAATTAGGATATCTCTGGAGACACACGACTTAATACACAGTCACACAGCAGTCCGAGGGCCTCCGACATACAGCACTGAGCCTCGTGTCCGGGGACGCAATAAGGCCGAGGGACGGCCGAGCCCTGATGGAGGCTGGCTAACGCGCCGCCTAACGTAAGCCTAAGCGAGCGTCTGCGCTGCTCGTGCAAACGACGTTTGCGCGCACGACACGCAAATCTATAACGCAGACGAAACAAGATTTGAGACCGAAATCTGACGCATTGTGCATCTGGCCAGTGCATGCGTACATTTATTATATAATACATTATTTTCAATTTACTCGGTTAATTTGATTCTTTTTAGTTTGTGTTCAAATGATAGTTATGAAAATTTTTTTTTTTTCATTTTTAATTATATATATATACATTCGTTTTTTACTACTTGATATTATTATACCCTAACCAGTAGTAGTTATGCCAAATAATGTACATATATTACGTATGAGTATGTTCCTCCGTAAAATAGGTATTGAACGCATAGATGAACCTGTCTTTTTTTTTACCGTAAAAAATTTTATGTGTAACTTGTAGTGGGCAGTTGTCTCTATCTTGTGCCGCTTATCTTTCGCCGGGGTTTCCCAGTCCCGTCGAAAGAAGAGAAAGCAATTAAAAGCGCGGGCGGAAAATTTTTCCGTCTTACTTGGGGGAAAGTAATAATTTTCTCGCAAAACTTTTAGCGATTACGATAGTGCAGCTCTCTCTTTGCGCGCGTAACAATAAAGATTTTTCATTTTGCAAGGTTTATTATTTTTCTTTTTTATCTTGTATCTCAATTTATTTTTTTAGAAATATATCGGTATTGATGTTACAACCGTGCATCGATTCGGACAAATTCAAAGTATTACTGATTGTCGTTTAGCTATTCGTTCAATTAATTTCGATTTACTCTGTATTGCTTCATGTAATGATTTTAATTTTAAATGTTAGTAATCAAAAGTAAGTATTTTTTTGTTACGAGCTACGTTTAGATGATACAGAAAAAAAATTTATAATGATCAGTTAAATTAATCGTTACATCAAAATCGTCTTTTGTCAGTTATTGGAGTATTGTTGAAAGATAAATATAATAAAATAAGGATTTCCTCTTCAAAAGTGAAGCCAACTATATTCTTAAATTGATTATTGTGACGTGACCGCGTGGTTAGTCTTCAGGTCTCTCATTGACATATGATCGATGAGCAGAAAATAGTTTAAAAATCAGAAATGTATAAGAAAAAGAAAATAATTTACTTTTAAATTAGCTAAACTTTTTTACATTAATTATTTCAAAGTAAGATCAAAGTAAAATTACACCGTTTTTTCAGACGATGTAGAAGACGAACATTTATCACAGTTTTCTAGACTAAGTTTCATATGAACGTTGATAAAAAAAAAATAATAAAATTGTAGTGGCATAATAGTAGTACGCTTATAGTCGCATTTAAAAATAAAAAACCAAAAGAAGGATCGTCGACAGAGACTATTCAATTCGATCGTCTAAATGCATTCGACAATCGCGATAAGAGAAAGTTTCAAATCTTCTCGGAGCATAAAAGTCCGAGCGTCGTTTGCACTAAGTCGATTTTATTTCGTTTCGGTAAATTAACGTCGCGCACGACGGCGATCGCATAAATTACCGTGAATTAGCGTCCGCTAAATTACGCCGCTCGAAAAAGAGCACATGCATCGCGACCTTAATCGTCGCATCGTTCCCATTCGCAAAAACGAAAACGAATGAAAGAAAAAAAAGGCCAAGCCGACAGCTGCACTATCGGTCGAATCAGACGGCCAAAAGATTACCACCACAAGTGGAGGGGGTGGCGATGTATAAGGTCGAAGAGAAAAAAAAACTACGAACAAACGCGTTGAGTATATTATGAGGAAAAAAAGGCACGACGACGTCGTTGCATGAGAAACAGAGAAAACTGCCGCGTGGCTCCTTGAGGCGGCGCTGGGAGAAAGAAAGGCCGGGGTAGTACCGACGGAAGTCGTCCCTTTCTTTCTCCCTTTGTCCCCCTCCCCACCACTAATTATGCGCGGCGTGTGGAGGAGCTACGCCCGCAAAATTAGTGCTATAGAGTAGTGGCGAAGTATTTCTGTGCGTTGAGATAACAAAAAAGTAGTGTGAGCATGCCTAAGTAGTTGTAAACGTGCGCTCGCGGTCGGACTGAGAAGAAAAAGCTACCTGGATTTCCGAGCGGGGAGTTTTTACTTTGCCAGACGTAAAATGTACGTTTCGTTATAAACGCGTTTTATATGCGAAAGGATAATTCTTCAGTTAATTCTTTGTTGTATAAAGTTAATTATTATGGAAACGTAATTTTATTAAATTATTTCGAAATTAAATTTTAAAGTATGAAAATCTCTGTTTGAAAACAATATGAATTTAAAAAACAATGATTATAATCAATTATAATTTAAAATTTACTTTCTCTACTTTTACTTACATTAGCTTTTTATTTAAGTTGACGAGATTCTACCGGTATAATAGATCTATAATTGAAAATTTTAAGTTTAGTAAATATAAAAGTTTAATAAAACTGCAGTTAATTTTTTTGTAAGGCTACTTGAATATCAGAAGAGAAAAAGGTATATTAAATAGTAGCTTATATAAAAGCGAGAATACTTTATTCGAATGCACACACTCAGTACAATTCTGCTGGAAAATTCTTTGAAAAATTGCAACGTAGCGTGGAAATTTGATTTATAGCGTCAAACAAAAAGCCAACGTATTTGATGGCGCAAAATAAAAAACTTCCACAAATAAAATATTAAAATTTTCCGTTCGCTTTACATTTATACCGGAAGAATACCTACTCAATAAAATAATTAAGCTTGCAAATTAAGATAAACAAGTAATCAGTACGATTTCGGAATCCACACTGATTTTTTCGCAGTTCGACCGATCGGAAGCGCGCGCCAAAAGCACAGGGTGAGCGAAGTCGACGAGCCCATGATCGAAAATGGAAATGCGAGAGCCAGAATGTTGCCGAGTGTACGCGGACCAATCGGAGAGTAGTCCAAAGGGGGGTTGGCAAGGGGTAGCTTGGGTCTCAATTAAGCGCCGGCTCAATTACGCAATTCCGAGGCGCACATTCGGTCACCCTGCGTGCAGACGATGCGGGACTTCCGATAAGCATGCGTTCCCCTCTTGAGAGAGCAGCGAGTACATTACACGTAATTCCTCGTATGAGCGGCGCGCTCAGTTGCTTTGCATACCGCGTAGCTTAAGGTCCGGCTATGCTGCAGCTACATGTATATATAATATTTATGTATATACGTGTGCGTATGTATTCTCTACACGCTAAATCGGCTAGAGTGAAATGGAGTTAAATTTGACTCCACAGTAGTAAAATTTTCACTCGAAGTTTAGATTGAGCTATTAATTTTACTTGTGTGAAGTGATTAGTTCACTCCACTAGAGTAAATTACAAATTTAACTCTATGAATGAATTAACTCTAGAATCCTCTCCTCCTATCTTTAAAATGATGGCAGGATGTTGTGAGGTATTTTAAAACGCGATTTGATTTGCGCACGGGCTTATCCGATTAAATGGCGCTAAATTTAAAAATAGAAATTAAAAAATACGTATATAAAGAAGTGGACTATTTTGCCAGTTACTCTAAAATAAGAGTGAAATTTCACTCAAGCCGCTTGAGCCGTTTAAACATACTCCGTGTGTATATCGCGATATACCTCATTGAAAAAATCTTTCCGAATATTGCCTGCACTAGTTCTTGCACGCACGCTTTGCACAACACTGTATATTTATATTCTCTATATGTCACTCGATTTTTTTTTTATATATATCTCTCCATGCTGTGTACGTAAATGTCGTCCCCGACCTTGCGACCGAAGCACCGAGAACGAACCCTTTCGATCGGTCGAATTCCTGATCCACCCCCTCCCCAGGGATCCCGTTCCTCCCAGCCGTCGGAATCCCCAGCATGTAGACCGAAACTCTGCCGGGAGAAAAAAAAACTTTCCGAGCTTCGCGCTCCTCCCCGCCCAGGAGGGGGAGGTCGACCGGAGAAAAGTGTAGTTTCGTTACGGAGCTCAGAAAGTCGATGGGGAGAAAAAACACGCGCGCCTCGAATCGAAGTAAAGTCCCCCGAACTACTTTGTTTTTCCCCGACAGTGGGGAATGAACAATTCACGAGCCGTCGAACGAATTGTGCGCGCCTCGAGAGCCTGACGATAAAATCCGACGGATTAATCCGGGGAATTTGTTGCATCGTATATATATCTATATACAACAAGTGTATATAACACAACACAACACGTGCGGTCTGAGTAGATATAATAAAGTTTTCGTCACGCCTCGGGGAAGAGCCGCGCACACGACGACGGAAGGAGGATGCGTTGGGCGCCAGTGCGAACGTCGTCGTCCTCCGTCCGGCGGTCGAAGTTCCGCTCGTCTTATTACCGGCGAATGCCATTTCGCCCCGGTGGAATGAGTCGACGGTCGGGGGTATCCGGGCGATGTTCGCAATGTGTGCGTCCGAGCCCGAGTCCCCCCCCCCCCTACCCCCTTCTCAAAGCCCCCGTTCAAGGAATGCCGCGTGACCCATTGTATTTAACCCGCAGCCGCGCTCTGGCTACGTATACATATATACATATGCGTATTATTGGCGAAGGAATGCGGCGGACTCGACCGAGACACTTCCGAATTGGCCCCAGCGCGCAAACTCTGCGTATTCTCTTTCGTGGAGGCTCCTTGTTTTGGCCGCTTTAAGGTATACACCGCCTCCGGGGGTGAGATCCTTGAAACTTTGTAAACATAGGGGTGCCGATAACGAAACGGGACGATATCGTCTCGAGATATTCCGGAATTTACTTGGTCAAGAGTCGCTTATTGTACGAGTTCCCTCCTGACTGTTACTACTATTGACTTTGTCTTTTTTAACGAAAAACCTTATAGTTATATGTGTAACAGAAAAAAACATTTTTTATTATTTACTTAGGAGATCGGATCTTACGGTGCTTATATAATGCAATGTGTGATTAAAAAATTAAATATCTTCTACTACATTTTCTTTTTTTTTTTT
>JAWWEP010044529.1:0-11936 GCA_035582995.1 Sycophila quercilanae | reverse complement strand
ACTGTCTTTTAGTGTATATACACTGAAAGACAGTGAATTCTCATTATTTTCACTGGATGGATTTTAGAGAGTATGTTGCTTACTGATGAAGGAGAGAAGATAGTTGACCCATCAGTGTACGTTATTTAAAAAAAAAAAAACTACAATAAAAAAAAGGAAATAAAAATATTTATTTTTTTTTCGTTTCAGCATGATATAACAATCGATTGTAGCGATCAATCAAAAGAATCTAAATTAATTTAATTAATACGTATAAAGTATAAGTTAATCTGGAATATTTTTTAGACAATAACAGAGATTCGAAAACGTAGACCGACAGTACGGAATAATGGAAGGCTTCGGTGGTCTTGATCGACATCTCGTTAATTATTAATCTACGAGGCATCGCGAGTAACGGACCCAGTCGTGTCTGCTTCATAAATTATTGTATCAGCCGATGTCGAATAACGATTCCATTATCCGTCTTTGCCCTACATGTACGGCTAATCCAATAAAATTTTTATCACCTATTGCTAAATTTTGGCTCAATTTATACTACAACGAACTATATAACAAATTAAGAATCACGATTCAAAACGTATTCGTAATGTCATTTTTTTCCGTCTGTTAATGTTCTGTGTGTTAAAATTAACATATTTCGTATGTTAAATTAACATACGCGGAATGTGTTGCTTAAAGATTGTACATTACTGTTTTTTATTATCACACAAGAAAAGAAGATTAGCAAGTAGCGCATGTGCAATAATAACACACGATTGTGCATTAATTCTTTACAAATTTCTTGCGTGTTGAATTAACGCACATTCTTCTATAACGCACAAAATATCTTAATTTTTTGAACCGTGATCGAACAAATGTCGTAATAATAAAAAAAAAAAACGCAAACAAACCTATAATTATAAAACAAATATAAATTCGCAGAAATCACAGAGGCATTGGATTTGTAGCTTGCTCAGTGGTATGCCAAGGGGAAAGATCAAAGTTTACTTCCGCTTTTTCAGCGCCTCGGAATCGCGCAACTCGCGTTGCTTAGGGCAACAATACGACAGCGACTACAATGTGTATACCCCTTGGAGGCAGATTGAAAGGAAGTTCGGTGCCTTACCATTAAATCGATTCGTTGCGAAGCAATTCTTCGCCAAACAGCGCGGAGCAAACAGAATGCTCGGAGGGGGTGGAGCTGAGACGAAATGGAAATGTAGAAGAGTATTGGTTCCCGATGTACGAATACATGTCAGTGTAAATCTTTTGTTTTTTGCTTTTTAGAATAATGTATTAACTTTATCTTGCCGGAGATTGATTAATTATCATTCAACTGTTATTTCAAAATACTGGATCAGCCACGCTTGTCATTATTGATACTTTTTCAAATAAACAATAATAATAATACATAATAATAATAGTAAGATATATTGGAAAAAATGTATTGTAAAAATTATTATTATTATACTTTAAAATAAAATTTGTCGAAAATAAATTTGAATGTATGTATAGGGTAATTTGATTGGAAAGCAAAAAATTACTAAATTTATGGCTAATTTTATACTCTATAGAGTATGGCAATTTTTATTTGAGAGTTCAGTCGTTGATCACGTTCCCAGAGAGAGTAATTTTTAAAATAATTTTTTCTCAGTGTAGCTATTATCGCTTAAGTTAATTATAAGACGAGAGTTACTAGCTGCAATGAAATGGTCATGGGTTTTTTTTACAATGGAATATCGTAAAAATAATCACTTCATTAAAAGAATCGTTTATTTTCTTCGATACTCGTTCCGAGCTTGATCGCGGAGTTTAAGGTAAAAGGCACATCTATAGTGAGGTTTAATCAGCAAATGAATAGTAGCTTGTACAAATCAGAACATTAATTTACAAAAGTTTATTATACAAACGAGAAAATTGGAAAAAGCTTCCTAATTATTGCAATAATTCAATTCGTAATTGATTAATAATATCCGTAAGGTTTCGAAGCTATAAATTCTTCAGATTCATCGGATATCTCTGACGATACGGTTCGAATAAAATAAACTATGTACGATTCAAAAACTTGAAATGAAGAAAAAAATGCAATTCTCGCAGCAACAATGGCAATTATTTTTCCTACCCCAGAATAAGAAATGAGAAATACGGATGGGGCCGACCGCTAAAGCAAATAATTAATTAAACTTTCTCGGGCACGCCCTTTTCAGGCATTGTAAAAATTTTAAGAGTGCCTCGGCTCTGCGAACGGGTGAGAAAGGAGTCCGGATCCTAATTCCTGCGCGTAAAGATCATCGGCTCGTATCGGAGAATGCAGCCTCGGGTGCGGACGGCCAACGAAGACGACGGCTTTATTAGAGCCGCGTCGGGGCCCCGGCGCTGCTCTTTGGGACCGTTAATCATTTTACCGGTGTGCGCGTCGTTATCCGTAACGACGACGGAGAGGAGAGGTCCGGCTGATTGAATGGAATCTTCGCTGCCTCTCTCCCCTCCGGAGCGTCTCGTTCTCTTTGCTCGTCCGCACGCTAATAAGGGCATTATCATAGGCCCCCGGGGGCCCGAAGTGGAGCAGAATGCGCGGAACCGCCTGGCCGTGTTTCTTATTAGCGGATCATCCCGGAGTCGGTATCGGGAAGGCACACCGGACTCATCTTTTTTCGGTTGGCGGTTTTATTGAAATTTCATGAATTATCGCGGATTATAGCGGACGATAATTTTCAAATGGGCAGTGCTGCGCAGCCACCGTACTATTTTCCATCCTCTAACAGTGAATTCGGAGCAGTTCTCTTTCCATTTTTTTTTTTTTCGAAACCTTGCCCTTGCACGAGTAGGATGAAATACTGGAGAATGAGTGGTGATGATAAGACAATGGGACCTTGATATACAATGGACTATTATTGCTCTTTGATATTTTTTTTTTTTTTTTTTTGGGTGAACGCATCTTCCTGTATTCTCTCCATTGAAGCACCTCAAAATTTATAGTTATAACTTCGCTGAATATATACTAACAATAGCTGCAACGAAGATATTGAATTTTTAACAGATCTTCATACAAGTAATGTTATATAATTCTTCGTATAGATACGCGATTATAAAATGTACAGAAAAACGAAGATTCACATTCAGACCAGCATCGTGCATTTTACGTGTACTTATAGTCTTCCTCCGGCATAAGCAACCTTCCAGGAACGTAGCATCAGTCGCTCGCGAATAAAGCAATAATTTACGAATCTACATTCGCTTCCGGCTCAGAAACTGCGGGATCGCCGCTGCCTCCGAGCAACAAAGACATCCATCCTCGAATCCCGCTGAAAAACGGTAACGAGGGAATATTCATGTGTACAGAGGATCGCGCGGTAAGCTGAAAAAAAAAAGTAAGAGGAGAGAGAAGAAGGCACACTTGAAATCGAACCCCAGAGGCCACGACCCGCCGAGTGCATCCTTCATCGATTGTTTTGCCCCGCATGCACATCCGGCCGAGTTTCGTTCGGGCGCCTTTCTCGCAGGGCGCACGCGCGGCAATAAAGAGGCAGAAGAATGGCGAGGACTCCTCTCTCCGATGCTCTCCCCGCGGAATTAGGAGCGACAGCTCCTCTCGCTTCGCCCCTTTCTCTCTATCCCACGGCGCGCCGCGCGAAAATATGGCGATGCATATTCATTAGGCAAAGATCCCCCTCCTTCGATGCCATTGCCTCCGCGCGAGGGGCATATATATTTATACGTACAGGCTGTTGCCGCGGCTCCTCGCGCGTCCCGATAATCCGCCGCGTGTCTCCGCATGGCCTGCGATCGCGGCCGTGCCTGGCGCCGTTAATTGCGGCCGTTTTATGGACGACAATTGCCAGTGTGGCAGTCGATAAGAAGAAGGTTCTATGTTTATCGCGACGGAGTTACTGCCGCGGTCTGATCGTTGAAATGTTGATCAATTTGAAATCACGCCGGCTGGAGAATTTAAATCTTGACGGTGCTGAGCCTACTTCGGAGATTTTTTGCGAGTCGCATTAGAGCGTTAAAGTTTATTTTTTTATTGTTGCAGGAGATCGTTGAATTTGCTAATATATGATGCTGCTTGGGGAAACTACGTAATTAAATTTCAAATTTAATTTACATGTACAAGTGTAAGTAATGATAATATTGTAGTATGTAGATTCTACTGCTACAAGCGTAATAATGGTTGCTTTTCCGTCTTTTTACATCGTAATTTTGATTTCTTTTATCTTTTAGATTTAGATACTAAAACTCGTTATGTATCGATGTTATTTGAAGGGTTTCGTTTAAAAAAATATTCTATCTATCACGAAGCGTAAGTTTCTTCAAACGTCCTATATCAAACTTTTTGTTTGAACATTTTTTTTATTTTACTCTCGTAAAATAAAATTGCGGGTAAAAGAAAGAAATCCGTTAGTTTCTAATTATTATCACACATGAAACATTCGTACATTGGAAAACATTTATAGATTCTATTTTACCCTTTCCAGATCATTTGAACGGTGAAGTTCAAAAATCCAATATAAAACAACTTGATAATTCCAATTTAAATCTCGCGAGTCTCATTTTTTAATTTTTATTTATTTATTTATTTTTTAAATAATTAGACGGGGTAAAAGCCCCTTACAAAATAACAATAGAAAAATTGAAACTAAATTAAATTAAACAAGAGAGCTGAAAATTTAGAAGTGAGGGGGCTCAGTGCAATTCTAAATCTAAATTTAAAACTAATCAAATAATAAAGGAACTAAAATTTAGTAGCATACCCTAAACTTCATCCCGTGAAATTTCACTTTCAATAGTGCATATTCACTGAAAAACAGTGAGGATTAGGTCACTAATAAATTATTTTTCAGTGAATATGCTAGTGCTTCACGAGACCAAGACTGAGACCAACGTATACAAATAGAGTCTTGTCTCGAAGGCAAGATCAAGACTCCATTTAATAAATAAATAAATAAATAAATAAATAAATACATTGCACTATTTGTAAGTGAAATTTCACTGGATGAAGTTTAGAGAATAAGAGCTGCGCAATGCAGTCTTGAAAGCTCCCATAGCATCGATTCTGGTAATTTCATCAGGAAGAGTATTTATTTATTTATTTTTTCAAATACAAATTACATTTCTGAAGAGATAAAATCAAGCAGTTATAAACCATCAGTGGAGTACCCGTTGGTAAAATTCGGCATCTTTTTCGCGAAAGTTTGTCCTTCCACTCGTGGGCGTTTCGACTAGCATCGTTTGCAATTGACAGCGCGCGTCGACCACAAACTGCCGCCGCCAAGTTCTAACCGGGCGAGTGTACTGCTCGCTGGTAAACGCGGATGCAGTTCCTCCGAGGAGCGGAGACGAGCACAGAGAGGAGGGGATTGCGCGATATCGCTAGTCTCGAGGGAAGAAGGGGCAGGGGAGGCTAAGCGTAAATATGTCTATATCCCCGCAGATATTCCAAGCCGTTGAGCGGCACGATCATGCTCGTAAACTTGCCAGGAAGGAGAGGAGCGAAGAGTTAGCGATTGGGAACTCGGGGAATGCCAAATCTCTCCGTCTACCTCCCCGAGCCAAGCTTCATCATTTTCTCACTTACGATTTTTCCTTTTACCCTTCACTTCCTCTTTCTCCCCTTTTAGCGCGTCACGCGTTATCTTTCTATAATTCTCATCCTTCTTTTCTTTATTTAGAAGTTATGCTCTTACTCCTTTTGTATTCTGATTTGATATATTTTCAAATACTTTGTCGAAATTTGTGTGCTGACCGATCCACGGGAATATTTAGGAAAAGGGAGAATGGAACATTGAAAAAAATTTCGTTCTGCAGATTTTTTTTTTTTTTTAATGATGAAATGAAATGAAGACGTAAAATTCATTTTTGTTTTAAAAATAATGTGAAGGGTTGAAAAAAGATTTTGATTGTAGGGTTAAACTCCACTGATCAAATACGCGTTTACTTTTTATTAGTCCAGTCTGTGAGTAGTTAATCTAATGGTACATCAGAATCAATCACATTTTCTATATTTAAGAGATTCCTACTCTTGAAAAGTAATTTTGAACTGACCGATAAAAATTTCTGCCAAGATTCCAATTTCAAGCCAACATGTTTGGAAAACTCGAGTGAAAAATGCGACAGCAGGTGGATTCCCTTGCCATGGCAAATCCGACAAATTCCTCGGTAAGATCGTGCTTTGCGGAATTTCGAGTACCGATGCATAATTCCCGCGCGCCAATTGGCTGCCCGCTGCACGAAGTTACGATCGTCCTCCCGGGCAGGGTAGCATTCGCCGAGCTCGATCACGGCAAAAGTATATTAGGGTCATGGTATTCGCATAGTTCCTCCAGTCATTACGTCGATTTTTCATTCAAATTTTCCATTAATATATTAATCAATCCAATTAAAACCCATCGCAACGCCTCTTGAAAGAAAGCTACGAGAGGATGGAGCATTTAAGCGAACCATTAGATTGGCTAAACATTTTTAACAACATGAAGTAGAATAATTTTATTTAAACATAATGATTTCTAATTATTTTGAATTTTAAATAATCCTTTCTTAAAAAAGACCGGAATTCTCTCTATCTCTCTCTTTTTCTTTTAAAGAAAGATGACCGGATGTAGTGAAGCATCGAAAACGTGAATATGGTTGGTTCGTGGATCAATATGACGATATCCAGTATGGCGCCAGAATTAAAAATTTCTAACTTCAATAATGAGTCATGAATAATAAATAGTAGAAATAACTATTAATTTAAAAAAATATTAATTAATTTAAAAAATGAATAAATAAATAAGAAATAATGAATAAATAATAAATAAATAATAAATAGCAGAAACAGTATGATACTGGATTTTGTAAATAATAAAATGGGTAAATAACAGACAAGAGAAAAGTGAGTGAGCGCGCTGAATTTTGCTAGTCGTATTTAAAAAATAGAAAGAAGCACATTACTGTGAGTATATAAGCAAAGTGCGACCTATTTTGCTAGACAAACCGAAAAAAACTTATAAAAAAAGTCAATCAAACTCGTATTATTTTTTTCCAGGCGGTTCGAAAGTAATTTCTCAAAAAAAAAAATAAGATTAAATATTTGTATAAAGGAAAGCGAAAAATTGAAATAGCAGCGACACGTCTGCGGCGGTCGTCGCGCAGCGAAACGGAGAGCTTTTCACGACGATGGAGTAACGAGGGACGAGAAAGAGAGAGAGAGAGACGAGGCAAAGAAGGGTGCAGAGTCTCGAAAAGAAGCAGTGAGTCCACGACGCAACGCGGAAGCTGCCTCTTGCGCACGGATCCCGGAGGATTGCCCCCCTCCCCCCCCCCGCCCCCCTCAGGTGAGCATCCGCGGTGAAGGCGCAAGAACAAACAAAGGCGAGCCCCGAGGGAGATCGAGGAGAGCCGAGTGGAGACGGGTAAGAAAAATGCATTAAGAGGGAGCGCGACCGCGATAAGACTGCTTCAATTTCGGTTAATAAAGGGGCGGACTTTCATTGGCTTGCTTTAAATTTCGTTATTACCCCTGAAGTAGTTCTGGAATATGCATTCATTCTTCATGAGAGATTTCTGCTACTTCATTTGAGTTTCAGTAATAGATGTTGTCATTGAATGACTACGTACGTGCGGTGAAAGAAGAAGTGTCTCATATTTCTTTGTTTATACACTTAGCTTGGAGTAGTTTTGAAGTATATACATTTATTTTACGCCAACGATTTCTGCTACCGAATTTGAGCTTCATTATTGGATGTTTTTTTCTGAATAATGACGCTCGTGCGTTAAACAATTTTTTTTTTTGTTATAAATTTTCTATATATATTTTTTATAGTTTAGTAAAATGAAAATTGAAAGTTTGTGCAAATTATGGAGAATAAAGTGAGAAGTAAAGTAAAGAAAAATCAAGGAAGAAAAATAATTATACTTCATACTTACATTCGATGTTTTCGTAGATTTTTAATAAATTATCTTCTTTAATTTAATTGCAACTTAAATTTTTTCTCTTAAACTAACAATTCAGTGTGTTCTTACAGATTGAACCTTTATTTATCATTTGTTACTCCGTTAAATTTCAAAAACTATAGTACAATATTTTTATTAATAATCGACAAATCTATTTGTTTTCATCTTTCAGAGAACAATTGGATGCAGCTATAATACCCTTCCAAAAAAAAATGCGATAAGCTTCAATATTATAAGCAGCATATTGATTCAATCGAGGATTCAATTAAATTATTTAAGAACAATCCTATATCTTATACAAAAAATAAATTAAGAAAATTATAAAACTAATTAAAAAAAAAATTAGAACATACATTCGCAACCAAAACCATGATAAATCATCTCCCGCAATAAACCGATTGCAGATGCGATCGATCAACTCGTCGTTTATGTAATAATGTAAAGACAAGCGGAGTGCGCGAAGCAACGAACGTGGCAAATGCACGTGGAAAGAAAGACAAAGGAAGAAACGAGATCGTGAAATTTACCAAGTAGCAGCGAGAGAAGAACGAAGAGGAAGAGGCGAAGAAGAGGAGGCTGCATGAGAAAGAAAAAGAGGAAAAAGGAAGAGAGAAAGAGAGAGAGAGAAAGAGAGAGAGAGAGAAGCGGCTTGGCCGGTATGTTACGTGTGCGGTGCCGCTCGTCGGCAACTTGCCAGACGCTCTCTTCGGGCCTGTTAGGAAGGCCTGAGAGTCTAGACTAATTACCTACATACCATCCTTGGCTTCCCTTCTTCCTCCTCCTTCTCGAGACATGTTTCACGTCTGACGCGGCGGACTCGCCGTTCCTTTTTCCACCTCATCCCGCGGCAGCTTCCACCTTCCCTTCGCCGCGCAATAATTCCCCGCGCTGAGTCGCGGAAAGAGCGAGGAGAGAAAGAAAGACAGATAAAGAGAGAGAGAAATTAAGGTCATAATGGTGAGCGCGACGTGCTCCGAACCTCTGTTCGGAGGAGGTGAGCAGTCATGCAGTCTTCGTCGATTATTTCCGGTCGTAGTTGTCCGGGTAATTTAGAACCGAATTTACGGATGATAAATGTTAAAATGTACATAGTTCTCGTGTGAATTTTTTAAATTCTTCATTTATTTTATTGTTTTTTCGTTCATTACTTTGTTACTACAATTACTTATATACATACTACATAATGACGATATTATGCGACGGCTCCCAATGAAGAAAAGCATATTTCAAAAAATGCCGATTTTTTAATTGGCCATTTTTAAAGCACTAGGTTAAAACTCTTCCAAAACCTGATAAACTTAGGGTATCGTACCAGTGATACCTCGAGTTTATCAGGTTTTGGAAGAGTTTACTTTTCTTTAGTGCCTTAAAACTGGCAAATTAAAATAGGCATTTATTAAAATGGGTTTTTCTTCGTTAGGAACGACGATATGATCTACTGCAGAACCTGCTGCATAAAATAAGTGTAGCAACTATATACACGAAAAAATAGAATCTAACTAAGGCTGCATTATCAGAGTGAAATAAGAAGATATCGATTGTATTACCGTCTTATTATGCATAGTGATCTAAATCTAAAGTGGACGTTGTTAAATTGAACTTATTACACGGCAGAAATGCATTAATTAATCAAATGAGAGTAGTAACTGTAAGATAAATTATATCTCACTTCACCATTATGAAGAGATCATAATCACTTAGGTATAATTCAGCATTTGCCTATCAGCATTTGACATGACGAACGGAAAGAACTACTACGTTTAAATAAGAAAAAAATATTTGTTCATTATCATTACTCTTCTTTTTTAGTTACTAATTTGAATACCGGTAGTTCTCTTCAATTAATTAAACAAATAATTCTACAAATAATCATAAATAATTTTCCTATTGCTTACTATTATAAATAAATAAAAAAAAGTAAAATAATTCACCCTTTTTAATTAAATATATGCTCAAATTACTCGTCGCTGAAAAAGTTTTTATTATTTTCGCGTGTGCATGTGCATATAATATAATACTTATTCTACAGGTATAAATAATAAACAATTTTCCTATTGCTTACCATTATAAATAAATAAAAAAAGTAAAAATAATTCATCCTTTTTAATTAAAAATATGTTCGAATTACTCGTCGCTGAAAAAGTTTTTATTACTTCTACATCTGCATGTGCACAGAATGACGTGAAAGAAAAAGAACGCCAAACAATTTGGCCTTTAATAAACCTCAATTCCCAAAAGTGTTACGTAGCTGAAGCGGCCGAGAGTCACGTCGCGGTGCGAAATGTCACTCGTGAAGACTGCGAAACGAGCGCGAAAATTCCGCAACCATAATTCTTCCAATTTGCCAGTCGCGTCGTGCGCAAAACGCCGGGATTTACAAGACGTAAACGGCACTTTACGGTGACGGCGATGAATTTTTGAGTCCCACCGCGCGCTCAGCTCGCCTTTATCTCGCAGATTTATTCCGGCGATCAGTCGACTCCGCGGCCGGGAGTGACCTTCGGCCTTTTTCCCCACCCTCCGCAGCAGGGAAAAATGAGCCGCGCGCCATTCGCGAGATTGACACCGAGCCGCGTGTACAGTAATGGCTCGCGCGGAGTCGCGCGCGACGAAAGAGTGAGGGAAGGCAGTTAAAACAGAATAAAGAACCCGCAGTGCGACGGCTGCAAAAGGCTCTTGACGAGGGGTAATTAATAAGGAGCCGCGGAGAGATCACCGGGAGTCGCGGCAACTGGCTTCCTTTCTGGACGCCGTAAAGCGGAAAAGGGGCTTTTTATTGCTCGCGAGGCTGCTCTCTCCCGACATTTTCGAGATTCTCGTTTGCTTTTCAATTTCTGCTTTCATTGCACCGCCGGAGTTACGAGTATTACGCTGAATAAATGTTTCATATTGCATAGTTTTTTTAGGATCCGCGGAGATAGCGCGAAATTTATTCATCGCCTCCATTATTTCGAATAGAGATGGGTGTAATAGTATTTTCTAGAATTAACGGATTACTAAATATTGAATTCGCCGGGGATACGCGATTCTGCTTTTATCGAGTAGAATAATGTTCAATAATAAACCATTTAAAAATGCTGGATTAAAGTATTACCAGACAATTGTATATAGCTTCATGATTTTATTCACTTTAATCGGGAATGGAATACTTTTTGTGGCTTCCTTTTTTAACTAATCATTTTTATTTGGCGATAATATCGTAGCAGATTATATTGAACTAGCAGTTTTAATAAAGTAAATCGATAAGAGATCAAATTTTCATATTATTACGCACTTTCTAAAAAATTTAATTTTAATCAAACTCATTAAAGATTAAGCGAGGTTAATGCTCTGTCACAAATTATTCCGCATTAAGAAGTATAAAAAAAAACAGTATTTTTAAAAGATGCAGTTTTAATTAAACGAGCTGAACCTACTTTATCCTCATTAAAGTCAAATCTTAAAGTGTATCAATTTTTCTCATAGAAATCTAATTCGCGTTTTAAATATTCTGTAGGATTTGAGAAGGCTCTATCTACAACTGCTTATCTGGAAGCATTCGACGCAGATTTTTTTTTAAACATTTAAGATACTATCTTGACGGGCACTGGCACAGATTCGTCGCTTAGAAAAAATTTCGCTGACGCATCCACTGGTGCTACAAAATTTATATTAATTGAAGTTAAAATTGAACAGTTCCGGTCATGCGTGACGTCTGCTCAATGGCTGCAGCAACGGAACAGCAGTCGGCATCCCGCCAGCATTAACGAGTTGACTTGCCAATTACAGCAGACGCACGGTAATTAAATGAGCGTAACTTAGAGTCAACGCGCGACACCAAAGGCATTTTTAAGCATTTTTTTCCGCCTTTGAGCAAAAAATGCGCAAACTTCGTTATCTTTACTAGGTTGAGAAAAAAAATGTCTTTAATTTTTCTCCTACATTTTACAGTTAACTCTCGAACTTAACTATGAAAGTATGAAACTTTTTTTAAATTCAAATGCACATCTAAAAAAGAAAAAAAAAGAGTAAAGAGTCCAATTACC
>JAWWEP010044486.1:0-11949 GCA_035582995.1 Sycophila quercilanae | reverse complement strand
AAGCGGTTTGTAATTTTTACAAAGCGGTTTGTAATTTTTACAAAGCGGTTTGTAATTTTTACAAAGCGGTTTGTAATGTTTACTCATTTTTTCTCTCCGTGTACTGCGTATAGCTCTCCTGCAAATTGACAGTGATGCATGCCCTGAAACGTGCATTGATTGATTCATCTATATTTCACCAGGATTATACATGTGCCTTTCGATTAACGGACGGATAGGTAAGGATCATTACCTGCATTTCGAAATAGTTTCATAATACAATATTTAGCTTGCATCTTCTTAGTGTTTTATTTACATTTTAAGTTTATCATTAGTATTATTTTTAATTGCAAGTTTAATAAGCTATCAAGTTTTTAATGTGTATAAAATAATGTGTAAATGTAATGTAAAAAATTATCTAGACAAACATATTTTCGACACGCCGTGTGCGCCTTCTTAAAATCAACTGCGTAAAATCGTGCCTTGCACACGCTGTATCGAAAAATACGGTTAGATACATGAGCAAGGAGGTAATTTTAACCTCGTGTGACGTTTGCGTACGAGCAAAGCGAGAACAATCACATTCTCGCACTAGTATCGAAATGTACTATTATAATCACGATTAGAATTCCCTAATTAATATTTATATAAACTGGGTAAATTCTTAAAATTCTTAAATAATACATTTTGATACAAGTACGGGAAAGTGATTTTTAACCTCGCGTGACGATTTGCAAACCGTATTTTTCGATATAACCGGTGTAAGGTACGATTATACGCTGTTGAAAGTTGTGCACGTAACTATTGGTGATTACAAACTTGACCGAATATTCCTCGCGAAAAACAAGTGGAACGGATCGAATTAATGTTCCCCGCAAAAAAGTCACAATGTATATAGGTATGTAGGCCCTTTGCAAGATAAATGACTGCATAGCAATTTTTTAAACGGAATTAATTTCGTGACCTGTAAAATCTGCTGAAGCAGGCCAAGCCGATATCAGATTCGCGAACTAAAGAATTTCGCTGGGACTTCGATACATACGTCGTCAAGTAAATCATTCACGCGAGATTTATTTAAAAACACTTTAATAATTCAAGCAGTAGTAACGACGAAGACCGACAACGATAAATTTTTTTTATATTCTATTTTATTGATAAAGTTTTTTAAAAATGCCAGTGGAGTAGGTATATTTTACATTTTTAGTTGTTTTTTATACTTTTCAGATCAAGAGCTCTTTTATGAATTAGTACTTGTTTACGGAAAGCAAATTGTGTTCGTGTAAGACACTTATTAGTACAGTAGTTACGAAGCTTCCAACTCAAACAATGCAAACTCCAGAAATGTCGGGTGGCGGAATCCTTGAGCCTACATAATACACACATATTTCGTCTACAACGTTCGCTGCATGCATTCAAGTAGTTTTCCATTTCATGGTTTATAAAAATTAAAGCAATTATGATGAATTGTAATTATAGGAATTTTAAGAGTGCATTATTGTTATAAAATAGAATTATTGTGAAAAATAAAATGTAGATAATAAAGTTTGTAATTTAGCGTCGGAATGCTAATTACAAACTACTGAACAGTTTTTTTTTTTTTTTTTTTATTAAATAATTAAGGTATCTTTATTAATTAAGTATATGTATCTAGTTCTAGAATCATTTTTAAAAATGATGAATTTTTTTGAAAATATTAATGAATTTTTTAAATTCTCATTTTGCGTGGAAGAATGTAAATAATTAGAAGCAAGGGAGAAAATAGGAATAATTAATTTTAACCCATCAAATTTAAATCGAATTGCTTGGTATATTTGATTGGCATTTTCATAACGAAGAGGTACAAAAATCAATTTATCATATAAATTATATTTTCTTGTCACAGTGATTAGATTGTCATTACCTTGAAATTGAAGTAATAAAACAAATAATAAAATTAAAAACTCTTAATTTATTACAGCCAATCTACCTTGAGATTTTCGATAAATACTCTTCAAACCGTTTCAAAGTTTCTCGTTTTTTGGCTCCATTTAATCCTCCGCGACTCGTTCATTCGAAATATCGACCAAATAGGTGCAAAAAGAAAGAAAGGGATCTGACGTCGCCGTAGAAAATAAAGCATGTGGAAACAAGCAAAAATGAAAACAGTGCAGCGATCAGTCGCTGACTCAAAAAAAGAAAAAAAGAAAAAAAGAAGAAAAAGAGAAAAGGTCGCGCAATATCACCGGCTCCACTGTAAAACTGTAGGAAAGATGGAAAAACACGGGCGACTGAGCGTGCGACCGCTCGTGCCGTTAAAATCGCTGGTGCACCCACTGGACACGTTCGACCGGAAAAATGAAAAATCGAGTGAAAATGCATCGCTCCCGGGTTGGTTAGTGTTGACAGGCACACCGGTGACCCGCCCTTCTTCCTTTATTTATTCACGGAAATCGAGCAAGCTTTTCTCGTTGCCTCGCCCCTTTGTACGCTCTCGAAGAAGTCGATCTTCGAGTTGCTCCGAAAAAAAGCGATCTCGGCCCTGTGTCCTCTGTACCTTGGATCAGCCAAAGAAAGGATTCTTCATTTATCAGCGGTAATGTTGCACAGGATCGTGAAACTGACTAATTGGTATAACAAAAGATTCGAGAGCTTTTTCTTTGCACAGGATAATTTATTGGATTTCATATTAATTAAACGGTAACTTGATTATCTCATCCATCATCATTATCCTTTAACCGAGATAAACTGGTGCTTCGCATCTTTGGAGAATATTTTTTCATTTTCTCTGACACAAGCAATTTTAATTTTGATTGTAGCTGTATAATCTTGCATGATGGCACGAGTTTTTATGTTTTTTTATGAATAATAAATTTGTAAATTTTCATTGTTAATAAGGTTTAATTTCCGTAATCAATGAAAAGAAAAAGAAAAGGATGTGAAAACGCTTAAGTTTTAAAGTTAACGTTAGTCATTAAAGAAAAATTAATATTTCTTGCGAGTTCAATATTCTTGCGATTGAACTTTGAACTTGCTACTCCTGTATGATGCACGGTACCTCAGGAAAGATTATAAAGCTGCAGGCGGGAAAACAGTTGAAAAGTATTAGCGCAGTTATTGCGTAACAGGGAAGAAAAATGATCTTTGCAGTGGTAATTTATGATAAAAAATTTCCGCAAAATAATACCCAAAGAAAGAGTTCACGTTATAGAGCAGCGGGCTTCCGGGAATAAATTTACAAACTTTCCCGTGCTCTCTCCTTTTCTAATCCTCTCATCGTTCCTTAGATGCATCTCGACCGAGCTCCATTATTCGACACCGTCTTGCATTCCTGCGCTCCGATCCCCCATTTTTCTCCTTTCCTCTTCACTCCACCTCACCTTTTCACACCCCGAGCTTTGAACGCCCCCTCGTTTTTCTCTGTATTTCGCTCGCTCTTTGTTTCGAGCATTTTTGCCCCGGGTTCGTTCTGTATAGCCGTCGGCTCGCAATTTTTAGGCTTCGTCGAAAATACCTGGGCAGTGTAAATAATTCCTGCGCATATTCCGCGTCTCTCGGCGGCCAGGGGAAATGAGGAAAAAAGAGAATGCTCTGCTCGTACTTTTCGGTTTTTCGCAATTTCATCCGCGCAATGGACGACCCTTCGGTGTAACAACCAACTCCCCAGGGTGATGATGCTGCAAGCTCGCGCGCACATACGAGTTGCCTACATATATCATCACTTGTTTTTTTATATTGAAACGAGTGCAACTTCTTTAAAAAAAACATAAAATTATATAAGGATATGGACAAATTACATTTGAAAATCATGCCTCTTATTGGTAGTTTTTTAATTCGAAAATTCTTTTGTTTCGTACTTTAAAAATTAAACTATTTTGCCATCGTTTTAATATACTTGCATTTTGAGATAGGTTCAAGATTAAAATAATCAAGCTGTATCATCTTATTGTTAAAATAATTACCTTCAATGTTCTAGAAGCTCTCGTGATTTATACATTTAAGTTTCTATAATCTTTTTGTAATTAGTAATTTCAAAGTAATTTGAAGGAAGAACAGAGACTGACAAAGTTCAGTAAGATAATTGCAAATGCAACGGCTCGTAGTGCGAAATCTCGATTGGCGCCTTTGCATCGCGCGCTTACGCCAAGAGCACGTATCACGCTCCGATTGCGTGGAAATCCCTTACGCCAGGTACCTAAGTGTAGGCCACACTTATCAGGGACTCGCGAAGCACTCGCGATGGTGTATCCCCGCAAACTTATGTTCACTTGTGCGCTTGTAACCATCGCTCGACGAACTTGAGTCCCTTCTGGCTAGATCCATCATGAGTGCCCCAGTATTCACTCAGGAGAATGCAGCCGCTTCTTCCTCTACTAGTGCACATAAATCTTGCGGAGTATCATAAACTTCGGGAAGTAGCTCGCCGCACAAAAAGTGAGGACTTAACATGCATGCCGATACAGTTCAAATGCTTATAAGCTATTGAACTTCAACAATGGACAATCTCATTCTTGCAAGAGATCATGTTTACAGCTCAGCTTCAAATTTCTTTTCTAAACGATGTATTTTATTCTCGTGGGCTTCAATTTTTGCTTCCGTGATTAATATTACATTATATCACTTTTGAAAATTATATTAAAACTTGACATATTAGTTAAAAACATCAAACGCATCTTCTTGCGTAATAACAAATTAATTGATTTCATTTGAATTCTAAGTAAAAGTTGATTCCAAAGTTAATTACAGATCCCTAAAATAAAAAAATTAATTCATCGATGTTTTTCATATATGCATGTAGGCAAGAGAATCAACTTGAATTTATTTCTACTGTAAATGAAAATGGTGATCTATATTTATTTTATGGTCTTTGCAAACCATTTTACTTGCATCGATGTTCAAGCGTGTAAATTATTTTTATTTTCAAATCATTTTTTTCATCAATAGCCATCTTATCATTATTATAATTTAGCATACTAATGTGCGTTTTACGATATGAAATAATTAAAAAGTAATTTTGCATCCATTACTACGCTATTGAGCAAATACACAGATCCCAATTTGGAGCTAATATCAAGAAACATCAACATAAACATTACTTTCAGCAACACTTGCAATACAAAAAAGCCTGTAAAAATTCATTTCCGTAGAAGCTTTTACGTTCAACAGCGCAAACGCGAGTTCCCCGTTGAAAGTGCAGCACGCGCTATTTAAGAGCGAAATGCAAAAAGAGGGCGAGACCTCGTCTGTAAAAGTTTGCACGCGAAGTTTCGGTCTCCCCGGGCGTGGCGACGCTCAAAAAAGGAATAAAAGTTATAAAAAAATCTCTCCGCCAACTTGATTGAAAAGACGATCGATACTTGCGACAAGTTTGTATTAGTTTCCCGGCAGCAGCGGAAGCGAAAGAAAGCGGCGACGCGAAAGCTACACCCTCGTTAGGCACGCGGTGTGATTGATTGTGAGGTACGCGAGAGGCGACGAGCGGCTGCGCCGGTTTGTTTATGCTCGTTCGGGAGACACCTCGTCATACGGCGGCCAAATTTTTCTCGAGGAAGGGGTAAGAGTCGCTTTGGCATTCAAAACGCGGACTGGTCCAAACTTTGTCGCGCGTGCCGCTCCTCGTCTGTCGTGCGGCTGCGAGCACACTTTGTCACATTCTAATTTATAAGGCGAGAGCCAATAAATTACCGAAATAACTTGACGCGGGTGAACGCGCTCCGACTGTAATAAGGACCGTGTAATGCGCCGGAAGTTTTATTCGAGTGTTACTGTCACGCCGGAGCCGAGGTGAATTTCAAAGGAACTTGCTAGAAATCCATCTTATTGGGTAAGCTACTAGCTTGTAATCGTTATGAAAAAAAAGCTATTTTTAAACCTAGAAAAATGTCAAGAATTATAACCTAATAGTATAGCTTCTTTTCACGAAAGTGCGTTCCGACTCTGTGCTCACATGACAGCAGAGAATTATGAAACAACTTTTATTGAAAAACATTTAATAAACACATAGTGACCGGTGAATATTATTGAATTTAAAATGTTTCTATATAATTTTCTCTTTTTACACAATTACAAGCCATTTTTTCCTAGTATATAACCATTTGCTTTCAATCTATTTTTTGCACATTAAATGGGAGATTAATATTAACCTTTAGAGCGCCGGGAGACGCCTCTAGGCGTAAGTGGTCTGATTCGCCAACATCTTAACTTAGTTTGGCCCTAACTTAGGGACCTTAGACCACATTTCTATAGAAAAATGCGATTTGCAAATTCTTCAAAATCCCGGCGCTCTAAAGATTAAAAAAGCGTTTCTTTCATCATGAGATAAAAATGCTCTCTATGTTTTTACCATTTCCACTTTCACTGGCTATTAAATTGTCATTAAATTTTCTTAATTTCTACCAAGCACTTATTACTTTATTAAAAGAAGACTACTAACTAGGAGAGTGTCAAGCCTCCTGGTCATAGATTTCGATGAAACTTTGGAAATAGTTTCCTAGATCCAAATAATGAAACGAATCAACTTTAGTTTGATCTCATAGGTCTTTGTTTCACAGCTACTGCATGATCTATTAACATTGCTAATACATTTTTAGCATTGTCCATATGAGCAATTTAAATATTTTTAATTGTGTTTTCTAAACAACGGCCTACCAGATCACACTAAAAGTGATTTGTTTCATTATTCGGTACTATAAAACAATTTCCAAAGTTTCATCCAAATTGGTGATCCAAAGGGTGACACTCTCCTTGTAAGTTTTAATAATGTTTCAGTTAGTTTTTTCAAAAACCAAGGGAACATACGAGTACGTTTACATGTTTTAAACTTCGACTCTTGAATTCCTAAAATCTCTCTTTCAACACATCGCCCGCAAGGACCGAAAAAAAAGACGAGAAAGCACCAATCTGGTCTTTGGCAGATTTTACAAAAAAAAGAAAGCCCCTGACAATGAGCCCCTCGATCTCAATTTCAGCCGAGATTAGTCAATCTCCGGCAGCTCCTTTCCTCGTAATTCTGCGCCGTAAAGGGACGGAAAAAAAGGAAGTTTTATACTTACGGGAAAGGCCGTAGTCCAATCATCCGCGTGACAACCCTTTCTCTTTTCTCGGCTATCTCTCATTTCCCAACGCGCCACCCTCGCTCAGCCTACTTAACCTGGGCGCATATCCCGCGAACGGAAAGCGTCGACTCGACGATCTACATCGAAGAGAATCTAGTAAGGGTTATACTTAGTCACGGAAAAATTGTAAGAACCTTATCGGGAGCATCTTGCGTTTTTACAGTACCTAGGGTAGAAGGGTACCCTATTAAAAAACGTCACATGGGTCCCACATGGGTCCCATATAGTATTTTGCTGCGGAACGCTCATGTATGTCTCACATGATTCCCACATTAGTTACACAAGAATTATTATATACCAATATAACTGCAAACCTATTGTAAAATTCACGTGGAAGCCATGTGAGAACATTATGGGTATCGAACGGGAATCAAATGTTTCCCATATGGGAACCACTTGCAGACCATATGATTCCCAAATCGTACCCATAAGGTTCTCACATGGCTACCACGCGAGTTTCACAATACAGATTTGCACAATCCAGTAAAATCGGTATGCAACAATTCTTACGGGACCCATGCGGGAAATATGTGGGACAAATGTGGATCCCGCTGCAAAACACTATACGGGTCCCATGTGGGACCCATGTGACGTTTTTCAGTAGGGTAACGTCTCAAACGTCTCGACCGATCAACTTCTAACAAGCTCTTCCGAGGTAATCCTGGGAGGCTCCTTGCAATATTTCCGTAGTTTCCACGCAATAATCCCTACTATATTCTCTCCGTTTATCGTCGTATTTTTTCCCTCTCGCGCATGCGGTCTTTGGGAAATTAACGTCGGCAAAACAATGTCGGGAACCGCGAAGGGAGGCTTTTCTGGGACGCGGATGATTGCGTTTTTTCCTCTTTGTTTTGTTCCCTTTTTGTCGGCGATAGTGCACGGATGAATACGACGCTGGGGTCGAGTGCGCGAGTGCCGCGCATCGCTGGAATTCCATCGATAAATCGAGCGCACGCGAAGCCAGGAAGGGACTAGTAAAGGGAAGAAGTTGACGGTTCGTACCGCGTTTGCTACTTGATTGGCTTCAAGGAGGATAAAGAGAAAGAAAACCGGAGCGGACTTCTGTTGCTTCTCTCGACCTCGCGCATATACTTTAGGCAATTGTTCTTTTTTCCCCTCCTTAATTGGTTTACTTTTGTACGGAAAGATTGTTTGTCACTGTAGCTGCAAAGCTGATAAAACTGATTTTACACACATTTCTTTAAGCGCGCTTTTTAAGCGTCAAACGGAAAAGCCGATATTAATTTTAAGCCGTTTATTTAACCTCTTTCGTGTGCTACGGATGAAATGCATCGTTTTTTAAATCATTCAACGTACTCAAATAATTATTTCACCAAGATGTACAGTCCAAAATGATGAAGCTGTTAATCAATACTGATTTGTCACTATAATGAATCTCCAATCTTTCTTTTAATGAGCTTATTAATAGCGAATTCTCATAATGACTATAATTTTATTTTAATTCATAGCCTCGCAATAAAATAATAACTTCCACTATTACCAGTTTTTTTTATTGGAAATATTTATTGTTTAATCAGTGATGTACGCTATGATATTAAATCGTCGTTTGCACCAAAGAATGTTGACGGTCGGTCATCAGTCCATTGTGACAGTAAAATATTACTTTGTATCGGTACTTAATCATTCTTTAGCAGAAAATGTAAACGTACGACAGTATATTATTATCGATTCATTTAAACTTTGCCATAAAGTAATAATCTAGCGTCCTAATAGACTTAACGAACGTCATAGTATTTTAGAAAACATCGACTTTAATTTAGAGGTATATCCCCATCGCACGTGACGTCAATAATTCAAACGAGAGGTTTATTTGAAGGGAAAATAAATATTAAATTATCAAATAAATAATTGATATTCAATACCTCATTAAAGTAATTGGATAATCGTTAAGACTATATTATTTGTAGCGTATCTTACAATTAGATTACTTGTTTGCGACAAACGATAGTTTCCTTTTGTAGAGCAAGAAGGTTTATTGTAAGAAAATTTTAATACGTATGGATAATGAAATTTTCCACTAAATATATGAGCAATTTTACAAAAAAAAAAAAAAAAAATCCATTTTGAGGTCAAGTTACAATTAAAAATTTTTGATCGAGCACACCTTCCCGACTTGGTGCATTCTCTTCTATATACCTTTCTTAACAGAGAAAAATTATTGAACAAATATTAGAGGTTGCCATACTTTATTGAGGGCACTATACAGATTAAAAAATTGATTAAATTTTTCAGTGTTTTCGCTTATATCAATCTATTGGAACTATTGAATCACGTACGTATACTATTTACCGTTTTATATATCATCGAATTACCTCACCCACCTGTCCAAAGTTTATATTATTTTATTCAATTTTGGCATTACTAACGCATTTGTAACCCACAACGTTATAGATGCCAATCAATTGATACGCGAAAATGCTAAAAAATGTATTAATTAATTTTTAAATCTTCATAGTGACCTTAACAAAGTTTGGCAACCGGTAATATTTTTTTCAATAATTTTTCACGGTTAGGAAAGGTATATAGAAGAGAATGCACCAGGTCGGGAAGGTGTGCTCGATCAAAAATTTTTAATCGTAACTTGACCTCAAAATGGATCTTTTTTTGTAGAATTGCTCACATCATACATCTGATTTTAAATCTGATCTGATTTTAATAAGATGAATAAATGATGTTCGTAGGTGATCTACATCGGGGTTGTATGAACGGTGCGGTTAGACGCAAATTGAATTTTTTTCTTTTTTTTTTTTTGAGCAATGTACTTCTATCTTGTATAAGGTAATGGGTTCAATTGAGTTTAAAGCATTAAAAGTTTTAGGTTTTCTTGAGTGGATTAAAGTCTTCAATCGGCGGATAATATTCCGAGAAGTGGTTGAAGCTTTCGCGCGTTATTCCTGAATAAAAGTTGAAAAATAAAAGTGCAATCATCGCCTTTTACAAATGAAAGTGTTGAATTAAAAGAAAGCCTTCATGATATTTCATCAGCCTGCTCTAAATTCCTCGGGAAAAATCGATATTCCTCCAGCAGGCCACCGCCGCCGCAGTAATTCAATTTCTTTGGGAAGCGAGCCGGCGAGCGGCCAAATGAAGCGGCAGAGCTTTGTGTGGTCGGGCGCAAGAAAAGCTCGTCGTCGCTCGAAGAGACACCTCGGCGTGCGGCCGCGAAGACCTCCGCGAAACGAGCGAGCGCGGAGATGATGCTCTCGAGGGGGAGAAGACGTCGACGCGCGCGCGACGTCGTTAATTAAGAGACACCACGCAGATTCACAGCCCAGTAACTTCTATATCCACTGTGCACAGTAATAAATCGAGCTACCCACGAGCACAAGTTTTAACGGCGTCGATCCTCCTTTCTCATTATGTCACCATTTGCGTGCCTTCGCTCGGTGATCCCAGTAGTTCGTGTCATTACACACTAATCTTCAAGTTCGCGCGGCTTGCTCTAGTTAGCGTCCCTAGTGTAAATACTCGGGGTAAAAAGCGAGACTCCATCTTTTTTTTTAAGTTTTTCTCTTTTTACTTAGCTTTCACCGTTCGCAGACTGAACCCAAGTAAAGCCGCGGGGAAAGGATGTGTTTATGGAGGAGGGGGTTTTCCATGCGAGTTTCTTCCGTGTACGATATTTACCTTAGGAGAATATCATGAATTTAGAAGATGAACGTTTTTTTTTCTTTATTTAGAGCGTTAGTACGACTTTATTGCAAATTTCTTAAAAATTTGCAGAGCATTTTCCATTGGACAAGCATCAGAAATAACCGGATATACACTTTGCAGGTTGCATGAGTAATTTTTAAATTTAACTGCATTGATCCTTGAGAAAACCGTTTTCGTTCAAAAATAAAAAAGAAATTTTATTCGCTGTTCCAAAATAATTCGAATTTCATGGCTTTGTAAGGGTCTTAATAAAAAATTCATTACGAATAAAAATTTAAAACGTGTTCCGCGGAAAGCTACTTGCATAGTCATCAATGTCATTTGCAACTGAAAATATGAACAGGTATTTACCACAGTTGTACTAGCTGGATGAATTATACGTTTGATTTGAGTTTTTGGCTCATTTCATTGTCTGGGACCTACGGACTTGGTTCGAGTTCATGTAAATAACTTATACAACTTTTCAACTTCTTGATAATTGGACGGACTTTCGAATCATAAAATGGTAATAAAAATTGATGTATTTTTGCAATTGCAATTTTATTTTAATTCTTTTATTACATCTATTTGCTGTATATGGGTGCACTTTGGAATTTCATGCAAAGCGAATCTTTGAGCAGAGAAAACTAATTTGCTTTCACAAACAAGACTGCATAAATTTACTGCACAGTTAAACTAATCCTTTTTGTAATTTGCTTTATAAGCCTAAAATTGTTCAGTATTATACTGTCAATACTGTAGAGTTTTTTTTTAAACAAAAACAATGCTAGCAGTTCTGAACCTCAATTCTGAATGATTTATTGATTTAATTTTGCTTCCTCATATAGGAAGCTTTGTAATAGTAAAATTTTGAGTTTTGTTTAAACTTTGTGGAAACATGTTTTATGGTATTTTGAGTTCGAAAAACGTGTTTCTAGAAAACGTTTGTATGGATGGATGCATGTGTGCATGCGAGCGTGTGTGCGAGCGAGACGAAGCCGAGGTCGACAAACATGTGATCTGAGGCTTTCTTATTATACAGGGCTAGGTATGTATACTATTTTTCACCTACAGCGAGCCGAAAGTACAAACTCCTGATGGGGCGCCGGGAGAGAAATTGGACTTTCGGCGAGCGTGTGGTGAAAAAGTTTTTATTCCACCCCCTATCCAAAAAACCACTTTTCGACCCTGAAAATCGGGGCAAAAATAGCATATTTTTCCCGAA